>JADLZL010005381.1:0-62394 GCA_015844335.1 Chrysopogon serrulatus | reverse complement strand
GATTAATAAGATGGATTCTATTGCTACAAGAATTTGATTTGGAAATTAAAGATAGAAAAGGAATAGAAAACCCTCATTTGCGATTATTTGTCTAGAATGTATTTTAAAGAACCTCGGGAACTACCTATTAATGACTCATTAAGAGATGACATGCTATTTAAAGTGACCAAGACAGATCCTTGGTACGCGAATATTATCAACTTTATGGTTGCAGGTTACGTACCACCAGGAGAAAATAAGAAAAGACTCATTTATGAAAGTCGTCTCCACATGTGGGATCTACCATACCTCTTTCGGGTATGCGCCGATAGATTACTCAGAAGATGTGTACCAGTGGAGAAAGGCATGCAGATCATTCAGAAATGTCACTCATCACCATATGGAGGTCATTACGGGGCATTCCGCACTCATGCAAAAATCCGGCAGAGTGGATTCTTTTGGCCAACCATGTATGAAGACACCAAAGATTTCATCCGAAGATGTGGAGCGTGTTAGAGGCACGGAAATATCAATGCAAGAGATGTTATGCCACTCACCAACAACCTTCAGATAGAGCTCTTTGATGTCTGGGGAATTGATTACATGGGACCATTTGTGAAGTCAAAGAATTATGAGTACATTTTGGTGACAGTTGACTATGTATCCAAGTGGGTAGAAGCTATGCCATGCAAGAATGCTAACTCGAAATACTCAAAGAAGATGTTTGAAGAGGTTATATTTCCAAGGTTTGGAACACCTAGAATGGTTATAAGTGATGGAGGAACACATTTCACTGATAAGAAGTTTCACTTATACCTACAAGCTCATGGAATACGACATAACGTCGCTACTCCATATCATCCTCAGACAAGTGGCCAGGCAGAAACATCCAATAAACAAATCAAGAATATTCTCTAGAAAACAGTGAATGAAATGGGAACTTTATGGAAGGATCGATTACCGATGCACTATGGGCATCTTGGGCAGACTTATAAAACACCTTTGGGTATGTCATCATATCAATTGGTATATGGCAAGACCTGCCACTTACCAGGTCGAATTAGAACATAAAGCTCACTTTGGGCTATCAAAAGATGGAACATGGACCTAGAAGCTGCTTTGAGAGAAAAAAGGAAAATGCAATTATCGAGAATTAGAAGAATGGAGAGAAAAGGCCTATCACAATTCGAAGATCTACAAAGAACGGACGAAGAGATGGCATGATAAGAGGATCAAGAAGAAGGTGTTTACACCAGAGATAAGGTATTACTTTTTAATTCCGGGTTCAAATTATTCGGGCTTGGAAAATTAAGGAGCAAATGTGAAGGACCCTTCACCGTTGTAAATTCATCACCACATGGAGCAATAACTCTACAATCAAACGAAGGTACGCTATTCAAGGTAAATGGACACCGACTTAAACTTTATTTAGAGCCATTTGATTCGGGGAGTAGTGGATGAAATCGAATTCATCCAATTACCAACTTATTAAGTTCTATTTTATTTCGGTACAAATTTTTATCCGAAAATACATCTAATAGAAACATAGGAGGAGTCCGGCAAGTACCCAGCGGAAGGGCACCGAAGTGGGCCCCTAGGTGGGGCCGGTCGGCGGGCCCCTATGGGGCCGGTCGGCCCCCCGCCTCCCTCGTCCCGGCTCTCGTCCCATGTCCTTCTACACTCTTCCCTACGTATATTCGCGTATTATCCACGCCGCATCGGATATTCTTTCGTACGGATCCCGTAGAACCTAGGTTTTATCCTCATCCTGTCTCCCTGAAAACCCATATAAATACGTACCTAGACCTCCTCAACTTTATTCCATAACCAGCCACCTCTCCCTTTCAAGAAAGCTCTCCAATCTAGATCTACTAGCAATGGCGAACAAGGCGATCGTCTCCTATGGTGCGGACTTCGACAAAGATCCCCCCGCGATGATTCGAAGGCCCTCGTCCCTCACGCGCAGCCGAAGCCTCTCGCCGTTGTGCCACCGAAGCAAGTTGCAACGATCCCCCAAATAGCGTCATGAGCAAGTCTACTACGTGCAAGATTCATCTGCTCTTCCTCCACCACCTGCAAGGCTGATGCTTGAAGGAGGTGCTAAAGGAAAGCAGTTGCTATCCCAAAGGGTACCCGGCTCCTTGCACCTAGAGCTAATGAGTGACTCGTGGCGGTCGAGACCGACAAGAAGGGCAAGCTTATATGTGCTAAGTACACCAACGCTGCTCGTCCTTACGTCCAAGGAATTCGTGCAAACCACGATGAAGTATGCTACACCGAGCCCATTGCACCTAAGCCCAAGCCTAAGAGGAAGAGAGCAAAGAAACAAAGATTAGCACCGGAGAAAGTTCCCAAGCAGCCGGCACCTATTCTACGCACTCTCAATGAGAAGCTTGAAGGCCTCTCCAATCTTGTCAAGGAGATGGAAACATCTAACAAGTTGAGAGACAAGCTCATAGAAGATGTAGAAAAGAAGGTTGGGGTTAATCTCAAGTTAATCCGTAGCCTCAAGCGCGACAAAGACAAGCTTGAAGAAGAGGTTGCGGCCCTCAAGGAAATAATTCAGGGCCTCAACAATGAAGGGCAGCATTAACGCCTAGTTATCCAATAAGGCACACTTCCGCTAGTCCGATTAGCTAAAGGAGTCGGTCGAGTCGAAGTCATTTTGTTAGGACAAAGCCTAATGAGCTAGGACAGTCGTTAGCTCGGTCATTTAAAAGCGTCTATTGAATTATTTTATACCACCACCATAAATGAATAAAGTGCCTTATTTTATATTAATGTGTGTTATCTATTCTACTCTCTATTTTTGGAATATTTTGTCTCCACATATTGCGCGAGAAAGTATGAAGGAAAACAAGTGTGGGGAAGCACAATTAATCCCGAAGCAAAAAATAATATCGGAGAAAAACAACGTAATCGAGCGACATCGAACCAACACCGCACACGCAAAGCAGGGGACCCGCGGGACCCCTAAGGAGGGGGGGGCCGGCGCCCCTAGTGGGGCGGGCGGCCCCCCTGCCACCTTTCGCTTCTTCGTTTCGGTCCGCGGTCGGGTTCGAGTTAATTACAAGTCAAATGCATATTTTATACTCTGAATTTCGATTCAAATTTTAATTCTTCATATTAAACGCTTCACGAAATAATAAACCCATTCAATCCATGACTTGAGGAAAATAAATTATATGACACCTTTCTAGAGTCATGATTATTATGGAATTTACAAGTGCTTCATGATTGTCTAAGTTATTGTAGGAAGCGAGATAACAAAGATAATGATTATTCAATTTCTGATAATTTGTCTTTGGAGATTTTATTTAAAAAAATTAAAAACATTTAGCTTCACTCCTCTTTGTAATGGAACTAAATAATAATTATGTCAATCTACTTTAATAGCTTTGGTTGCGAGATTTATCATATTCCTAGTATCATAAAATAAAAATAAAAGTAAAATTCACTATCTTGAGCAATATTGTGAAGGAGGCATGAGCTATTCAAAAAGACTCCGAGGAAATAAAAAGGACAAGTGTCCGGAACCTCAAAAAGATAGATCACGAGGAAATAAAAAGGGACAAGTGTCCGGAACCTCGAATTAAGAAAGAAAGGAATATGAGCATGTGCTCAGCAAAAAGAAGAGCTCATGGTTCCTCCAACATAATATGCCAAGAAGTGAGAATTTTTTCTGACATAGAAATATGATATCTCTCTCCCTCTCTATAAAAATATTCAATTTATGTCACTACCACTAGTGCCACTACAAATGAGAGAGTTGAAGCTATGTTTTTACAAAATACATCTCCACTCCAAAAGACATAATTAAAGGAAGGGTGATCAATCTTAAGCTTTCTTACTCTGCAATCACTTGAGAACTCATGATAGACACTCTAAAATTTTATAATACATGATTACTAGATTAGTGCTATACAATTTAAGCTCAAAATTATGCATTGAATGAGTACCCATTCTACTAAAACCAACCTTTTTCTCGGGACGAGCAAAAGCCTAAGTGTGGGGGTAATTGTTGACACCTGTTATCACCCAAAATTTATTAGTAATTACCACTCCCCGAGACATGAATATATGATAAGAATAGGGTTATCACTGACAATTTCCACGAGTTTTGGTGATTTGTGCATTTTTCAGGGAATTTTCCGTAAAAAGCCTAAAAAGAGGGATTTAAGTGCTAATTTACCACGAAACTTGATCGCGACGCAAGCACATCACCGAGAGGGTTCAGAATACTCCGAAGACGCCCGAGCAAATGGGACCGCAGCCACCACTAGGTGGGGCCGGCCGGCCCCACCCTGGCGCCGCCCGGCCCCCTAGGGTTAGGGTTGGCTGCCCCCTTCTGGAACCTTCCTCCACCGCCTCTGAGGAGTCATCCTGGCCGCTTGCTACGTCGGTTTGATCCAATGGCACGTATCAATCCCACCGGGCTATAAAAGGAGGGCCATACCCCCCCTAGAGAGGGCCAGATCAAGAGATGAAGAATCAGAGTTTTAGATAGAAATCCACTAGATCTAGGCTAGCAATCAAGATAGAGATTAGAGAGATAGAGTAGAAGAGTAGAGATTCGGAGGAGCCCCGGCCTGTCGGAGCATCCTCAGGAGTTGTATTCGTCTGGATTCGGCTCCCTCGCCCGGAGCTGTGTTCTGAGGTAGTTTTGTATTTACCATTCTGATTCAAGTAAGCATTTGTTTATATTCGTTCTTTGGTTTGCAACTCATATTATATTGAGTACTTTGATTTGGGTAGCTCCTAGGTCAGAGTAGTTTTCGTAGCGTAGACGTGGTGTCTGGGTTATGATTGCTTGTGGATGTCCCCTGATCAGCCGGATAGTGGTAGCTCGCGTAGGTGACTTTATAGCTACGTTGAATCCTCTGTAGTCCACTTCCCGTTGAGAGGACTGATAGGCCTATAGGTGTCTGGTAGGTAGATTACTCTGTTTCTTCTCCTATTCAGGTCACTGGTCCGATAAGACGATATTATACAAAGTTTACCGGTAGTTAGAACTAGAGTACATTAGCTATTTCCTCATTCTCAATAGTTTTCTAGATTGTTTGTACCCCCCTTAGATTAAGAGTATTAGGCTAGGTCATAATTCACCTACTGTTCCTTTGGGTTCAATATTAAAACTGGGTTGATCTTGGTGAAGTGCTGATCAGTATATATCTGTGCGCTTGCGGATAATCTGATTATAATCATTATTTAGGGTGCAGTTAATTTATACCAACACCGTGTCGTGAAGAAATTCCTCAGGGTCGTGCCACCACGTTATAACCAAGTGGCAGTTACAATTGAGATGTTCTGTGACCTAAAGACCTTGTCGATGGAGGACCTTGTCGGGCATTTGCGTGCTGCAGAAGATCGTTTCGAGCCCTCAGCAAAAGAGGTAACCAACAAGACAGGATAACTCATGTTGACTGAGGATGAGTGGATCGCAAGACAGAAGATCCGTTCAATGATGGAGTCTTCGAGCTCAGCGGGCGGCAAAAGTGGCGGCAATGGCCATTACTCCAAGAAGGGCAAGAACGGAGCGCGCAGAGGAGGCGGCGGCGGTAACCTTGACCCACATGACTCCGGAGGCAAGGAGCTCACATCCATGGGCACCCCACGCCGTAAAGGATGTTGCAATAAGTGCAAGATTTACGACCATTGGGCCAAGGAGTGCAAGAAGGGGATGAAAGAGGTGGTGGAGGCAGCCCATCATGCCAACGTCGATACCGAAGCTCCAGCTCTACTTGTTGCACAGGTGTGTAACCTGATACGGGCCACGAATGCTGCAGCACCTTGAGTGTTCCTAAACCAGGAACATGTGAATCCTTTGAAGTATGAAGAAGGATCATGGGTGCTAGACACTGGAGCTACGAACCATATGACAGGATGCAAGGCGTCGCTGGCCAGCCTTGATGAGTCGGTGAGAGGAGCAGTAAGGTTCGGTGATGGATGCACGGTTGAGATCGTGGGATCCGGGCAGTCACGATCGCCGACAGGAACTAGGACCATCGAGTGCTCTCTAAGGTGTATTACATTCCATCTCTGAAGTGCAACATAATCAGGCTTGGCCAATTGGAGGAAGGTGGATGCCACATTGAAATTGACAATGGCATCATGGAGGTCCTAGAGCGTCGTCAGGCAGGCAGCCAGAACCGTAGTGTTCTGATCAGGGCAGAACGCAGGAACCACCTGTACATAATGAAGGTAAAGCTCACATCACCTGTATGTCTGCTGTTGAAGGTGGATGATTTCGCTTGGCTCTAGCATGCTTGGTATAGACACTTGAATTTCAGGTCACTACGTGAGCTCGGTGCTAGGGAGATGGTTGAGGGCATGCCGCTGATTCGGTGTGTCGAGGAAGGATGGGTGCACGCTTGGGAAGCAGCACCGAACGCCCTTTCCAAAGGCCTCAGCGTACCGTGCATCCAGGGGACTCGAGCTGGTGCACGCTGACTTGTGCGGGCATGTAACACCACCTACACCAAGAGGGAAATTGTTTTTCCTCCTCATCGCCGACGACCACAGCCACTACATGTGGCTTGAGCTGGTGGCCACGAAGGATGAGGCACTGCTGCAGTTCAAAAGATTCAGAGCAGCAGCTGAACTGAAGTCAGGATGCAAGTTGAAAGCCTTCAGATCTGACCGTGGTGGAGAATTCAACTCAGGTGCGTTTGTGTCCTTTTGTTAGGAGCATGGCATAAAACACAACACCACTACGTCATACACACCACAGCAAAATGGAGTAGTCGAGCGGCGTAATCAAACTGTGGTAGAGATGGCAAGATGCTTACTCAAGAGCATGAGTGTTCCAGCTCGGTTCTGGGGAGAAGCAGTCAAGGTAGAGGTATACTTACTGAATCACTCACCGACGAAGAGTCTCAATGGCAAGACACCCTTCAAAGCATGGTTTGGGAAGAAGCCAGGAGTCAAGCATCTTCGCACGTTTGGTTGTACAGCGTATGTCAAGAAGGTTGGCCCCGGCATCAGCAAACTTTCTGACAGATCAGTGCCGGGAGTGTTTCTTGGTTATGAAGCAGGGACGAAGGGGTATCGAGTCTATGATCTTGTGAAAGATAAGTTGATTGTGAGTCGTGATGTGATCTTTGATGAGAAGATGGCATGGAATTGGGAGGGGAAAGGAAGCAGGTTGAGCAGTACTGATCGAAAGTGCAGCACCTGAAACTTTTTTAGTTCAGTGTTTCGATGACACTATTCCTGGTCTGACAATAGGACCAGATGCAGATGATGGGGCGTTTTCAGATTCAGAAAATGGTGAACCAGCCTCACCTGCTGTCTCAGTTCCATCAATGGGGGTGCATCACCTCCACATACACCACCTCACCAGCAGATACAATGGGCTTCTCCACCAACAGGTGCTTCTGAAGATTCTAAAGGTGTACCACTTCGATACAGGACCATTCCCAATTTGCTTGATACAACAGATGAGGTGCAGGGGTTTGAGTACAGTGGACTATGCTTGGTTGCAGCTGAAGAACCAAAGACCATTGACGAAGCACTTTCTGAAAATTGTTGGAGGAAGGCTATGGAGGTGGAGATGAAGGCCATCGAAGACAACAGAACATGGGTTGTCAGTGATGTTCCTCCACGGCAAAAAGCTATTGGCCTCAACTTTAAGGTTAAAAAGAACCCTGATGGGAAGATTGTCAAGCATAAAGCACGGCTAGTTGCTAAAGGATATGCTCAGCGTTAGGGAGTAGATTTCGATGAAGTCTTTGCTCCTGTTGCTAGGATTGAGACTGTAAGAGTGTTATTGGCATTAGCAGCACATAGAGGATGGCAGGTTCATCATATGGATGTTAAGTCTGCATTTTTGAATGGAGATCTGACAGAAACAATCTATGTGTAGCAACATCCAGGTTTCATAATTGGTAAAGGAGACAAGGTGCTGAAGCTGAATAAGGCATTGTATGGTCTTCGATAGGCACCCAGAGCATGGAATGCTAAGCTTGACAAGGAATTGATTGCCCTCGGCTTTGTGAGGAGCAAGTTGGAACATGCTGTTTATAAAAGGAGCAGCAGAGATTCTTTTCTTCTTGTGGGCGTATATGTTGATGATCTCATAATCTCTGGACCTAATGTCAGTGACATCATGGAGTTCAAGTCAGAGATGCGAAGGAAGTTCAACATGAGTGATTTGGGCCTCCTTAGCTATTATTTGGGTATAGAATGAAGCAGGGAGATGGTGAAATCACGTTGAGCCAGTATGCATATGCTCAGAAGATTCTTGAGAATGCAAATATGAAGAATTGTAATTCTTGTGATACTCCAATGGAGTGCAGGCTCAAGCTCAACAAGTTGAAGGGAGAAGATGCTGTGGATCCTATAGCATATAGAAGTTTAATTGGCAGCCTCAGATATATTGTAAACACAAGACCAGACCTAGCTTATGCTGTTGGAGTGGTGAGCAGGTACATGGAGGCGCCAGGCAAGGAAAATTGGGCTGCTGTCAAGCGTATATTGAGGTACCTGAAGGGAACTGTTGGGTATGGCTGCAAGTTTAGAAGGGGAGGTGAGCTGCAACCTATGATGCAGGTGATGTCGAGGATAGGAAAAGCACAACTGGTGTTGTATATTTCCTTGGCAAGAGTCTGGTGACTTGGACATCACAGAAGCAGAAGATTGTCGCTCTCTCATCTTGTGAAGCCGAATACGTTGCAGCAGCAGCAGCAGCAGCATGCCAAGGGATTTGGCTAAGTCGACTCATAGCAAACATGATGGGAATGAAAGAGGCGATAGTGAAGCTACTCATGGACAACATGTCCGCGATTGCTCTCAGCAAAAATCCAGTGCATCACGAACGAAGTAAGCATATAGATACCAATATCATTTTCTTCGTGGGTGTGTTGAAGAAGGCAAGGTGGAAGTAGATCATATTGGGACTGCAGAACAGCTCGTTGATATTTTCACCAAGTCGCTGGGACGAGTTAAGTTCGTGGAACTTCGGAGTGCTCTAGGTGTCGTAGAAGTGCATCAAGTTTAGGGGGTGATTTGTTAGATAAATTGATGCAAACAAATGTAATCTTTCATTCAGTTGGAGTCGTGTTAGAGTCGATCAGGGACTGGGCGTGTTTGGTGTCGTGCCTGACCACGACACCGTCTGGCTGGAGTCGGTCGAGTTCACGCCATGGCGTGCCGGGCGCACGGGACAGACATCGCGGTGAAACGGTGTTTGTACTCGTTAGGACATGGCGTGGGATGAGGTTGTAATCTTCAGGTGTGTCTTATACATATGAATAAAGGACCGTAAGGGCTGTCACGTTGGCAGTGCCAAAATCATATCTTCCTCGCGAGTTCTTTAAATCTGCTCTAGCTCAAGGTCTCGCCGCGATCACCCTGCCATCGCCGGCGTCCGTGTTCCGGCCGTGCAGCAGCGTTGAGCTCCAACACGGTGCATCTCTTGGGTGCTGCACTGCTGATCCTCAAGGCGCATGGCGTGGCTGGTTTCCATCGCCATTGTGCTCAGGGACAGCTCTGCCGCGCCGCGCCACGCCGCGCCGCGTTGTAGCCGGCCTGCCGAACGTTGCCGCCATCGACTCTGGCAAGGGAGCATCCCGTCCGTCCAGCGCCACCGGCTACCCGCATGGCTAGCCGGACGGAAATGGCATCAACTCTGACGAGGGAGCGTTCACCGATCCGCATGGCCAGCCAGATCCGGATGCTGCGACTCCACTAGCTGGCCTCCATTGCCGTTGCGCCCGGGGGGGGGGGCAGTGCCAGTGCCGCTGCGTAGCGGCCGACAGACTACAACGTCGTCACCTCCTACGAGGGTGGGACACCTTCGCACACTAGCTGTGCAATCTTTCCTTTTTTATGCGTATTATACTGCTATCTTGATTAGAACGAAGAGGAAGTGTAGTACAGGCCAAAAAAACGTTCGCGTTCAAGTGCCCACAAAAACACTCGCTGTTCAAGTGCCCAGAAAAAAGTCGTCATAAATATAAAATGTGGAACACTTCAAGGGGCGAAAATGTCTTTTTACTGTGGAACTTAACACCGTTACATGCCAAACTCACGGTAGTGTCAGTTTGGGAACAAAAGTTTGAAAAGGTGCTAGATAAGGAAGATTTGAAATTTTGATGCTAAATTAGGAAGACCAAGTTTTTTTAGTGTCAAATAAGGAATTTTCTCATAATTGAGTACAGATTTCACACACAACAAATAGAGGTGCCTTTTATTTTTGTGATAACATATTCAATGTTATCAGCAAGCCCAAATTTATTCAGGTGCTCCCGTAGAGAATCTAAAAAAAATTAGAGGCAAGTGAATAATTCAAGAATCTTGAAAACATCATAGTAAAACATGTAATGTAGACAAATTAGACATGGGGTTGCCATCCAGTAGACTGAGTACATATTGCAAAAAAAAAAACATCGTATAAATTTGGAGAGTGAGTAAATTTGAAAAGAAACATGTTCTGAACATCTGATTTCGTTCGGATTCCATCGGTTGCGCAGCTGATGATTGCAGATTTCATGTGAATGGGATAAAAATCAAGCCAAATGAAGCATACATATTTCTCCGCTAGGCTATGCAGGAATTCAGGAATTACATGTTCAGTGCATTTTGGCCAGTAGAATTTGCAAGCCGTCCTATTTAAGCTTGCTTTTTAAACAAGGGTGTTTTCCATGGACTATCGGATAATAACTTTTGCAATCAAGCCTAACAGGTAGCAGAGAGGCCTATGCCTGCTGCATCCAGACTAGTCCTTATCTCAAAAACAATTTGCATTATTTCATACATGCATTCAGTATTCAGTGTATATCTAACCAAAACCATTCAAAATGATTTTCAGTGGTTCGTAATGCAAGTTGCAGTAATCACCATAGAACACGTGCGCATGTCTGGTACCTCTTTATGAGGGAAGACGTGGAGGCTGACAATGAACTCCTACTGTAACAAGAAGGCACCGTGCTTGAGGTCCGGCCAAAGGTAGTTTGTACACAGGAGGCAGCATTGCTTAGTTTTTGCTCTGAAATTGAAACATATGCTTTTAGTGCATCAAAAATAGATGGGTGGACTGATTGTATACCTTTATCTGGTGTTGGAAAAAACAGATCAAAAATTAATCCACGAGGACAACATTTGAACAAAATCAATGCTTAGCGGGATCCTAATCTGATATCATAAAGCCGTTGTAGCTCTGAATTCTAATTCTAATTTGAATTTAGCATCCACCCAAATCTGATTTCTGAATAAAACTGCAAGAAGAAAATGAAATTAGGGATGACTGATTCTAGGCCATTGGCTTGGAACAAAAAAATTGTGGATAGAGCTTGCTACTATAAAGCCTATGGATACCAAATAACCAACAAGGATTGATTAAAAAAAAACACTATGAGAGAGCCTAACACAGGAGCTAGAAAAGGCTTCCAAAAATATTTAATATTGTCATTGCAAGTGTCTTATATTAACAAGCTGGGGGGCGAAAGGTTCAGCAAGTTTTCATTCCCTCCCAAGCTCAATTCAATGGTGGCATCTAATACCAGTGGTTGTGACAATACATAGGCAATGATGAATTGCTGATCCTTAGGGTAATTAGAATTAGCCAAACAGTAGTCCAAATCAAATATACCTGAACATTACACCAAAAACTGCTACAACAACTCAGGATTGGATCATCTAAAAACAAACAAGAGTTCGAGTTGGAGGAAAACAACAGAGCAAGCCACGACGAGTCGATGAGGGTAGACACGGTGATCCCTCACTGCTGCACCGGCGATGGGCTTCGACGCGGGCAGACTCCTAGGTTTATCTCCCTGCCTGGAAGGTCCGTATCTCGCCGGCAGCAGAGGGGCAAAGAGCGGGGGAGGGTAGGCAGATGAGGCGAAAGAGCGTACCTAGATGAGTAGGGGTCGTTGGAGGCCCTTGTCGGTGACGACGTCGACGTCCTCGCAGCGGCGCAGCCTGAAGTCGTGTCGGAGTAGGGTTCGCCGATGAGCAGTCCTTATTGCAGCCGCTGGGTCTCGACGAGCAGCGGATTCGTCAGTCCCCTCGACCCTGAGCTCTCAGCTCGCTTGATTCCGCCTCCACCTTGCCTCGAATCGACGACACGCCGGCGAGAACCCCTCCCAAAATCGAGGCCGTGCCAGCGAGAATCCGCCCCCAAATCGAGGTCGCGCCGACGACACTGGCGGCAACGACGGTTCTGAATGACTCTGCCGTTGTCAACGTCGTGAGAGGGGGGGGGTGATGACGAGGTGCTTCTGCCTCCAACTCGAAGAAGAAGTGGATGTCTGGAGAAGAAGAGAAGGGGGAAGTCGAAGGACTGTTCAAAATATTTTAAAAAAAAGCCCGTCCGCCTTATCACCAGACCGAGCAGACAAATAAAAAGGAGAAAAGGGAAAATAGCAGAGGAAAGACTAAAAGGGGAAGGCGTGCGTTGGCACCGCCCGCAGCGCGCGTGCGCGGAATAACGATGCCACCGGTTGCGTCACCACCGCCCCACATGCCCGTCCACAACCGATAGAACACCACCGCACGTGAAACCATCGCACCTCGTTCTTTGAGGAGGGCTTGCGCGGTAGCTGGCAGGCGAAATGCCCGACGGGGTAGATCGGCTGAGCCACGCATCTTCCTTCGTCACGAAGAAGCACGCCAAAGGGACGCTCGCTATCCATCCTGCAGCTCATCGAGTAAGCCGCCAGGCCACCAGCACGTGAACGTGCACACTAGGCAGCGGCGCGGACGGTGGACTCAGGTGAGCGCACGCGTGATGTGGGAGGGAGCGTTAGCTAGCAGCAGCACGGCACGGCCATTCGTAGACCTGGCTGAATGTGCGTATGCATGTCGTGGGCAGCGACCGTGTTTCTCTTGCCTGGTATGCGCTGCCCGCCGGGACTTGTATATATCGCGCTCACTCCCGAACAGAACCCTCTTCTTAGCTAGTTCCTAGCACTGTCCGCCATGCCTGACCTGTGGCGCGCAGACTAGCACTCCACGGGAGATCAAGGACCATGGTGTCTTCCACGCCTTCGAGGTTCGAGCACTTTATCCAGACTGGCGAGGAGAAACCAATTGCCGCCCAATTAGCCGCCTACAAATCGGAAGAAAAATGAACATAGCTACAAATCGGCCTCCTGAAGAAGGCTGGCTCGGGGCAAGTCCAACCAGCAGCAGCCTAACATGCCGTAATAGGAGCCTAACATGTTACAGATATACCCCTTTACCAATTAATTGCCTAGAAACTAAGAAAAAAATGAAAGTACCTAAAAGTACCAAAGTATTTTTTCCAACCATTTTAAAAGAGCTCTATCTATAATATCATGTGTTATCCTCTATCCTAAAGATTTATCAATTACAGGAACTACAAGATCAACATTGATCACCATATAGATGGCATGGCAACACAAAATAATTTGATTCCGTAATTATAGATATCTAATTAAAGAAAATTCAATATCAATATTGGTTACCTTGGCTGGCATGGCAACGCCGCGCCCCAAGATTTCTAGTCATAAATGATAACAGAATTACTATGGGTGTGTTTGGTTGGATGCCCAACCCTTGACCTAGTTCCCCGGAGCCAATTTTGAGCAGTTTGGTTGGTTGAAAATGGATTGGAGCCTGGCTAGCTGTAGCCAGCTGTACCACTGAGGCCTGGCTAGGATTGAACGGTGAACTCGGCCATTTTCTTGGAGCCCGGCCTAAGCCAGCACACAAATCCGTTCGCCTCACCTCTCCTGGCACCCCTCACTGCTCCATCTCCGACTTGCCTCTGCTCCTCCATGGTTGCGTCGTCTCTGGCAGCCCTCACAACGTGAGCACGCTACCGCCGCGCTCGCTCCACAAATGAGCCCCTCACGCTAACCAATGCTGAGGAAGAGTTCGTTTTAGTCTCCTCGCACTTGCTCGCCTCACCTTTTGGGTGATGGCCACCACCGCCTCTCCATCCCGTGTCCGGCACCGCAATGGCTGCGATGGAGGAGCTCGTGACCAGCGCGGAGGAGCTCGCGATGGCCACGCAGAGGAGCTCATGTTGGCTGCACAGAGAAGCTCACGACAGCCGCGATGGCCGCACGGAGAAGCTCGCGACGGTGAGCTAGACGAGGTGACCACGGTGTTGGAGCAGGTGGAGAAGAAAAGCAAGGGCGCTAGCATACGCGTTGTTTTCCTGTGCTGCGAATCTTCTCCATTGAAAGGATCAAGATGCCCAAGAGGGGGGTTGAATTGGGCTTTTCTAAAATTTAATCGCTACGGTAGTAACCTATCGCTAGCCCATTTCACCCCTAGTGTCTAAGTGTGTTTCCTATGACTCTAGGACACAAAAGTTTTGCTCCCTAAGTTCCAAACCCTACTCTAGCATGGCAATTCTATCAATGTAAAGACATGAAGTAATTGCGAGAAAGTAAATACTCAAAGTAAAGAGAGGGAGAGGAACGTGGTGATGTTTTTCCGAAGTATCGGAGAGTCGGCACTCTCCACTAGTCCTCGTTGGAGCACCCGCGCAAGGGTGTAGCTCCCCCTTGATCCGTGCAAGGATCAAGTGCTCTCTACGGGATGATTCTTCGTCACTCCAACGTGGTGAATCCCCCAAAACTGCTCAAAAGATGAGATGGGCCATCCACAATCACCACCGGATGATCACCATGCTCCCAATCGCCACCAAACCGTCTAGGTGATGCCGATCACCAAGAGTAATAAGCAAGAACTCTCACTTGACCAAGACTAGCCCAATGAGATGAGTGGATGCAAACTTGCTACTCTCATTCCACTAATGAGGTCCTAAGCAATGGATTAGCAAATCTCTCAACCTCACTAGGGCTCTTGCACTCTCAAGCACTCTCAAGGTGTTCTTCAGCAGTAGGAATGAGCAAGAGAGCTCAATTGAATGAGTTGAGGAGGGAGTATAAATACCCCCCACACAATCCTCCACCCGAAGAGGTATTCCTGGCTGTTTTAAGGTCGACCGGACGCATCCGGTCGTCGGTTAATGGCTAACTGTACTTGCTGGACGTCACACCGACCGAACGCATGTCAAAGTCCGATGAGCACTGACCGGAAGCGTCCGGTCCAAATTTGCACGATTTTGACCTCTCTGAGTGGTGACCAGACGCCCTAGCCCCAGCGTCCGGTCGCTGCTGATCAGCGTCCGGTCCAACGTGGACCAGGGTCTGATGGCACCGGTCACCTGCCAGGGGCAGAGTCCGGTCACTCCGACACCCCACATACACTGACGGACGCGTCCGGTCATGTATGCCAGCGTCCGGTCGAACCAAAATGGCTTGAATGACTTCCGATATCGCGACCTCTCACATGGCTTCGATTCTACTGATCTTTGGGCCAATTCTAGGGCTGCCTAGGACTAGAATGAACAAGTGTGCACCACACCTAACTCACTAGACTCACTTAGGTCAAGTTACCCATTCAAACCCCTCTTAATAGTGCGGCCAAAGGTAAAAACAAAGTCCTAGCTACTCTAAGTGTCCCTCCAACACTAATCGACACTTAGAACTAGCCGTCCTTAACCTTGTCGTCCATCCTTTGAAAACCGAAAACGATCTCGATCGTCGGGGCATGAATACCATTGATTGCCCAATCAATCACCATTATCGTGACCTAACTCAAACGGTTTCTACAAAACACATGTTAGTCACAATAATCTTACATTGTCATTATCACCGAAACCCACTAGGGGCCTAGATGCTTTCAATCTCCCCTTTTTGGTGATTGATGATAACAACCTCAAGTATGAGAGTGAATTTGAGGTTTTCAACATACTTGGATCGTATAAGTTATTTGACATTAAGAATAAAGGGGTTAGGTAAGCTTATATGATCCAAGCCAACAAGTACTCAATGGAATATGAATGAAGTGTGAGTACAAAACATAGGGCTCATTTAATGGAACTAAAGCGCGAAAGCATGGTAAATGAGCAACAACATGTGACATGACATAACATATGTAAATATATCGAGTAGAGAGCATATGACATAAGTAAGGCACATGTCACATGATATATCACATAACCATGAGTCAACCAAAAGCAAGTACCACATGATGCACAAAAGAAAAGCATGTATGCATGAGTATCACACATCAAAAGAAGCAACTCCCCCTCACACGCTCCCCCTATCTCACATACTCGACTCTCTCTCCCCCTTTGGTGTCAAGCCCCAAAACCTAAGGCTCCTGAGGAGGTGGGGCTGCAGACGAGTCGGGTCCGAAAGAGCGAGTGGTCATCTCAAACTATGAGTAGACTGGAGAGGACTCTGAACTATCACTCGGCTGAGCCTCTGACTAACCCTCAGGCTGTGTCTGTGGAGGTGAAGCGGTTTGGGTCGACTCAGCTGGGTCTGCCTGCTGTGACTCGGTGGTAACGGCCTGACCCTGTGGCTCCGAGGTGGGTGGCACAAGAGGCGTAGTAGCCACTGACACTAACACTGCCTCTGTCACTGTAGCTGAAGGGAGTACTGTCTCAGTGACTGGAGCCTCTGAGATAGTAATAGGCTGAGGAGGTGAACTCACGAGCACTGAAGCAGTAACAGTCACTGAAGCCTCAGGTGCAGAAGTAACAGGAGGAGGCTAACTCAACGGAGGCTCTAACGAAGCAACCGAGGACGGGTGAGTCTCTGTAGTAGTAGTGAGTGGAGCATCTATCGATGGAACCGGACCCTGAAGGTGTGTCGGAGTGGGGAAACCGGTGATCTTGCTGTAACTAGCACTGAGAGCTCTCGAGGTCACAAGCACCGAAGACGTAGGAGGTGGAGTGAAGCCGGTGTGAATTGGTGTGTACCCTGCCCCTGGAGAAGCGAAGAAATGAGGGATCTGCTAGGGCGGAGAGGTGAACGGTGCGAACACTCCCTGACTCTAAAGTCCTCCAAACTGTAACGCTGGAGCTAGGGGTGTAGAACTAGAGGGTCCCCCTAGTTGGGTAGCCGTGAAGTCGAAGGCGGGAACCCCTATGTGCCTCATCACGTGCTCCATGAAAGCAAATGACTGACGGTGGAGCTCCTGAGCCTGCAGCTGGGTCTGACGGTAAAGAGCCTGCATCTCTAGCTGAGATTGGAGAAGCTACTGCTGGAGCCCGGTCTGACAAGTGTTGGTATTTCTTAACGCAATGCGAGAGAATCCGCAAGCGCACGGAATTACCGTCATAGCACTTCACCCGGAAGTATTCAGGGTATCGTATTTCCATAGGGAATGGAGGTACTTCTTCTAACTAGCTTGTCCAAGGACAACACAAGGATAGGGGAGCTCGGGTAGTAAGGTTCTTCTACAATTTAGGTTCTCTACACGGAGGTAAGCTTGCTTACTACACTCTTGCTTCGGACACCGGATCGCACCTAGTCTGCTAGGTAATGCCGGCCTATAACTCTACACCACACCCCGAACGTGGGGGAATACAAAGGATGCTAGGGCTGTCACCACCTAGCACCTACCCCTCACCCATGGAGTGTGAGGCAAACGAGGGTAGCCTCTAGCCTAGACACCATGTCTACGCTATCAACTACTACTCTAGCGTTAGCTAGGGCTATTTGTCTTTATCAGGGACCCTCTACTAGAGCATCCGTTACTAAGTCAAGTAACAGACAATGAACCCACAAGAATGTAATGCACAAGATAACACGAATAGAGACTCACCACCGTAGTTGAACACGGACCATATACTCCAAGTAGTACATGGCCGTAGAGGTACAAGTCGAGAGGGAGCCGACACACCCGGCACTCCGCCTCCTCAACCCGGAGACACTGAATCCAAGACGAGAGATGGCAGACATGCCGAACCTCCTCTCTACCTTCTCTCACTCACTCCCTATGCTAATTAGCTAGCTAGGGTCTAGGCCTAGGGCCTAGGCCCCTATGAAGTGGAGGTCTTGTGTGGTGCTCTTGCCCTCTCTTAGTTGTTGATTGGTTGATTGATGGAATGAGGAGAGGGGGAGGCCTCCTTTTATAAGTGAGGTGGAGGGGGCTCTTTGCAAGATTCCACCCAAAATGACCTTTTTGGTACATTGAACCTGGATCCCCCTGTGAACCGACGTGGGAGAGGCAGTAAGAATCCACCGACCAAAGCTTGGGCCGAGCGGGGCTGCCGGTGGTGCGCCCGCACCAGGGTGCGGCCACACCCTGGTGGCCTCCAATCAGGCCCATCTTTGGTAAGCATGTGGGCCTCATCGTTAGCTTTCCGAAAAGTCCTAGATCACTAAAAAAGGAGTCCGTATGCATCCTGGGCGTCCAATTTACCGAGGACTGCTCCTGCAGCCCGGACTGGATTCGAGACTTGTTCGGGCTTTCATTTCTTGGGCTCATATTTGGTATTTGTATCTATGGTTGGGACCCAGGTACTTTGGTGACTGGGCCACTCATTCTTTGAGCCTTTTTGTGTATATTTTGTAGCCCTTTATGTGTATATTTTCATGTATTTCCGGCTTGTCCTTTTGCAAGTGGTAGATCACCAAAACTTGTGGAACTGATTAGTTATAAGCCCTAACCCTAAGTTTGGTGATCATGTATGTTTATTTTATGTGAGTGTTGGTGGTTAATGTTTATGAGTTAAGGACCGCCAACAAACTTCCCCACACTTATCTCTTGCTCGTCCTCGAGCAAGGCTTAAAGGTAGAAGTAAACTTGAGCATAAAATTCTAGGATATACATCTTACTTGAAAATTATTCCATCACATTTCTTACACAGGTGAGATATGTGGCATTAGCTAACTTGTTTTCTTTGGTTGTTGAAAGATGGAATGGTTCTTGAAACAAAATTATCTTCCCAAATTTCTCATCTTTGTAACTTGGAGTTTTTGAATGTTTTCAAAGAAAAATCATAGATCACTTTATACTCCTCAAAAGGTACTCTCAAATCACTCAAATGTGTATGATTCCTCACCAAGGCATAGCAAAGTCTTTGCCTTCTTTTTGTTCCTTCTACCTCTAAAAGGTTTATGTGGAGCTTTGGGTAGGGATTAACAAGATGGCATACTTGCATTGCATATATTGTAAAGTCAAAACTAGGATCCACGGAGAGAAGTGCCATACTCTTAGATCAAGATATGTGCATGTCTATGGAAGATGATATGCTAAATATTATACTCCTTTTGTAAATACGATCTCTCTCTACTATTTATTATTTTTGAGACATGGCTATCTTCTCTTCTCTTCTTTTTTTTTGAATACATGAGCCTTCATGTGCTCATCATTTTTTTCATACTTTGGACCTTCAAGTGTCCATATATATATTTTTTTCTTTTGGGACCTTCATGTGTCCCTTTTTTTCACATTTTTTTTGCATAGCCCATGTCTCTTCTTCTAAACTTTATATGTAGAGAAAAAAGATCATCATATCTTATAACATGGAGTATTAAGCTAATAAACTTATTTTTTTATCTACCCCAATATGGGAGTAGAACATTTTTGGTGGATCTAAGTGGATGGCATGTTTTTGCGTACTCCCAATGTAGGAGCAGCACATATATATGGCGTGTGTGTGATCTTGATCTTGGGAGCATGATAAATCTCTCAACACGGGTCATAAGACTTGACCAAACTCAATGCAATAACAAGCAGCATATATAGCAGGCTAAAAACTTTGTATGTTGCATGTCATATTTGGCCTTGGTAGGAATTTCTTTACCAAATGAGGAGTATGTGAAACTATGGTTTTGTAATATTTTTTTAAAACAAATTCTCCAAGTACTTTGAATAGAAATGGTAGGATTTCTAAGTCAAAACCATATCACACCCCCTCAACAACTTAGTTAACATGATTTTCTATCAAGATATTTTCCCACAAGCATAAGTGTATGTATATGGAACAAACTTCATGCAAGCTTCTATCTTAGAAATATTATGATCATGTCACTTTTTGAGAATGAAAAAGTAGTGTGGTTTTTTCAAGTTGCATGGAGGCAAAATTTGGTTCCTTGAGTTTAATTTTATTGATCAAGATTATGTTTGTTTAAACTCAAGATTATAGGGAGACGAGGGAGGTCTTACACAAACCATCGTTTGTTGAGGAGAACTGAAGTAGAGATGGCTTGGCATGAACCAGAAGTTCAACCAGCCTTCTCTTTGAGCTATCTGCCTTGTTCTCCTGCATGAAGGATCATACGATTTTGTGCGACATATTGAGGGGGGGATCTCGAATGTGTATGTTAAGCTCGAGAGATCTCCCCCACACTTATTCTTGTTCCTACTTTATTTAATAAAGAAATAAAAAATAGAAACAAGAAAGTGTTCTACCAGTTTTAATAATAGGGAGTCTAAGTTTATTATTATAGTTATTGTTATTATTATCATTGTTATTTATTTTTTATTTTTTATCATTATTATAATCATATTCATTTTACTAATTTATTTTATCATGGCAAAAGAAAGTATGACCATATTCATGCTATAAAAAGAATTTAGATGCAAAACTCAAGTAGCATGGGTCAAAAAAGATTTTGCCATAAAAATGTTATTTTTTTTTTTTAAGAAACTCTCTTTTCAGTACAAATATTTTATTTTTAAAACTTTGTTATTCACCAATACATCAAAATTATTCAAGGCAAGACAAGATCAAAGATGGTGAACTAGGAGAAGAAAAATTTTAATTTTTTTTTACACCTAACTTTTACTCAAACAAGGCTAAGTTGAAATTTGTAAAGTATTTATAGCCTTAGTTTATCTCCATAAAAGATTACTTCTATTATTTATGAAAATAGCTCCAAGTTCATTAATTAAAATTAAACACCATGTCTAAATTGGATCAAAGAAGGCAATTTTAACCTAAGCACCATGCTTAATTTAAAATGCCTATGGATGTACCTCAAGAGAACGCATCCAAACCAGAGCATGCATCATTAATAAAGGAAGCATGAACTTTAAATGATTAAACCATATTCATATGGAGACAAATATGAGTAAAAGTGTTGGTGATTATTACCTTTGCATACCTGAGTATACTTATCGGTAGTATATGTTAATTAAGCTTCTGAATCTGCTGCATCGGTGGCTTGGTAGTGCATGGTCCAACTCAGATGATCAACAAGGCTTAGGCTACACACACAAATTATGTGTATAGGCCATGAGCCTTGGTGACAAGCAGCAAAGGGGAGCATCTATTTCTTTTTTTATCTCTTTTTTTAATCAGATATTCCTTTTTTTCATTTTCTTTTCAATTTCTTATTTTTTTTCAATTTTCTCCCTTCCTTTTTTTATATTGCCTTCTCTCTTTTTTTAGTTTTCAAACTTCCTTCTTTTTTCTAATTTTTTTCTCTTTTCTCACTTTTTTAGCAAGATAGAGCTAGAACTTCTTAATTGAGGCGGTCTTTGGTGTGTATAGAGCTTGTAGTGAGAATCTCACTATCCTCCCCCACAATTGGACTTTTGTGGAAAAGTCAAGTGCGTCATGTGTTCCTCCACCAAAACCGTCAAAATGTGCACTCGGTGCAGCTCCATGTTCTCCAGTGTCGCATGTACCCTTGTTCTTCTCAATCTTTAACTTGAAATGGTTAGCAACCAAGAATACCCGAAGGTGCACTCTATCTTGATAACATGTTCTTGCTCTTTTTTGTAATTATTGAGAAGAAAAGTTTAATTTTTTATGATAATCTAGGGTAACTCCCGGTAGTGCTTTGTTTATGGTCATAAGCTTGACCGTGGGAACTTCATCTTGCAGCTCTCAATGGTGGTATAGTTCCCACCTTCACCACCAAGTGTTTAGCATCATCATTCTAGCTGCAAGGTTAGTACCACAGTGCATATACAAGATTTGCAATGCTTATGATAAATGAAGGCATCCATGACCATTCTCTTAAAAAGTTTTGGAAACAAACATCAAAAGATGGTTGGGATCCTCGTAAGAGCATGTAGCACTAAGATTAATGTCCATGGCATGGAAGTGTTGTATCTCAAAAGATAAGTCATTTTTCAACATCATTGAATCTCGATGACTATCGAGAATAATGCTTGGATGGCCAGAGGGACATGGCTTGGGTTCGAGTGAGGATGATGGTAGATGTTCAATTTCACAAGGATGAGAGAAAAGCTTAGGTGAAACGAACGGGGATATGAATTTCACCTCCTCAAATGGCTCATGGTTGGGATCTTGCTTCGCCCGTTGGGTTTTCTAAATAGGACATAGGAGTAGCGGAAGCATTTTGTCCCGACTTTTCACCAAGGCTCCCCTGGGATGGTTTTTCTTAAAAAAAGTGTTTCTAGAGGGTAGCCTATGAGCAGTTCAAATTCAAGGATGGCATAGATGTAGAAGTCTAAGTGAACCTCGGTTTTGTCTATCATGATGGGCACAGCTAAGATTTTTATGCCCAAAAAGCATCGAGGTACTGCCATTATCCTTGAATTGGATGGAGAACTCCGGAAGGATGAACAACTCTTTCCTTCGGTGCTCCTGGTTTGGGTGAGGACCCTAGGGATGTAGAGGGTTTAGCTAATGAGGGCTCCTCAAAGCTTGACATGCCCCTTCTCTAGAGGGATTTAGGTTCTACGATGGAAGAAGAGTGCTGATCAAGGATTTTTTTTTGTTTCATCATAGACTTCTATGTAAATAACCCTCCGATGGTCATGTCAAGGTATAAAGCAGCTTCTATGTCGAGACCCAAATAGAATAGTTGCAAATAACACAACATCGGGTAAAGACAAGACTAGGCCAACATGGATTAACGTTAAAAACCTAGCCTAGACTGCACCTTTGGATTCCTTCTCATGCTCGAAGTCGAGGATTGCCCTTGGTAGAGAGACGATATGAGACATAGGGAAGAATGCAAGACAAAATTGTCTCTAAATTCTTTCCAATCCCCATTCATACATCCTATGGCATGAGTGTACCATTGCTTTGCCTCCCCTAAAAGAGAGAAGGAAAACAATTTCCACTTTAGAGTTTCTTGTGTCATGCCTAAGATGATCAGGCACGAACACACTTCCTCGAAATCTCGCAGGTGATTGCATATTTTTTTGTTTTTACGCCCTGAGAAGGGTTATGCCCAAACCTTGGCTATCAAGCCAGGGTGGAGTTCATAGCCAAATGAAAGTTTTGGGTTTGGAGAAAAATGTAGTGGCTCAGCGAACTCCCCATTAGAGATAAAAAGTTTTTGAATAGGAGTGGAATTCAAGGCAAATGGGATGTGGGTGGAAAATATTTTTTTATTTTTTTGATAAAGAACAAAAAATAAAAGATACAGATACGAGGATGAACTAGGTTCGAAGGAAATACAGCAACCGTTCCCCGGTAACGGCGCCAGAAATGCTTGTTGGTATTTCTTAACGCAATGCGAGAGAATCCGCAAGCGCACGGAATTACCATCGTAGCACTTCACCCGGAAGTATTCAGGGTATCGTATTTCCACAGGGAACAGAGGTACTTCTTCTAACTAGCTCGTCCAAGGATAACACAAGGATAGGGGGAGCTCAGGTAGTGAGGTTCTTCTATGATTTAGGTTCTCTACACGGAGGTAAGCTTGCTTACTACACTCTTGCTTCGGGCACCGGATCGCACCTAGTCTGCTAGGTGATGCCGGCCTATAACTCTACGCCACACCCGAATGTGGGGGAATACAAAGGATGCTAGGGCTATCACCACCTAGCACCTAACCCTCACCCATGGAGTGTGAGGCAAACGAGGGTAGCCTCTAGCCTAGACACCACGTCTACACTATCGACTACTACTCTAGCGTTAGCTAGGGCTATCCGTCTTTATCAGGGACCCTCTACTAGAGCATCTGCTACTAAGTCAAGTAACAGACAACGAACCCGCAAGAATGTAATGCACAAGATAACATGAATAGAGACTCACCACCGTAGTTGAACACGGACCTTATACTCCAAGTAGTACATGGCCGTAGAGGTACAATTCGAGAGGGAGCCAACACGCCCGGCACTCCGCCTCCTCAACCCGGAGACACCGAATCCCTATGCTAACTAGCTAGCTAGGGCCTAGGCCCCTATGAAGTGGAGCTCTTGTGTGGTGCTCTTGCCCTCTCTTGGTTGTTGATTGGTTGATTGATGGAATGAGGAGAGGGGGAGGCCTCCTTTTATAAGTGAGGTGGAGGGGGCTCTTTGCAAGATTCCACCCAAACCAACCTTTTTGGTACATTGAACCTGGATCCCCCTGTGAACCCACGTGGGAGAGGCGGTAAGAATCCACCGACCAAAGCTTGGCCTGAGCGGGGCTGCCGGTGGTGCGCCCGCACCAGGGTGTGGCTGCACACTGGTGGGCTCCAATCAGGCCCATCTTTGGTGAGCATGTGGGCCTCGTCGTTAGCTTTCTAAAAAGTCCTGAATCACTGCAAAACGGAGTCCGGATGCATCCTGGGCATCCAATTTACCGAGGACTACTCCTGCAGCCCGGACTGGATTCGAGACTTGTTCGGGCTTTTACTTCTTGGGCTCATATTTGATATTTGTATCTATGGTTGGGACCCAGGTACTCTGGTGACTGGGCCACTCATTCTTTGAGCCTTTTTATATATATTTTGTAGCCCTTTATGTGTATATTTTCATGTATTTCCGGCTTGTCCTCCTGCAAGTGGTAGATCACCAAAACTTGTGGAACTGATTAGTTATAAGCCCTAACTCTAAGTTTGGTGATCATGTATATTTATTTTATGTGAGTGTTGGTGGTTAATGTTTATGAGTTAAGGACCACCAACAACGAGCGTGAAGTGCGGCAGTGTCAGCTGCCTGCTGCTGGGCAATCCTCTGAATACCCTGCCCTTGCCTCTTCGAAGACTGTGTCAGGCGGTCCAAAAGAGCGAGAAGTGCGGGGCTGTCCCTAGATCCTGAACCACTGGCCTCAGGCATCGTGAGCTCATGGAGGCATCCTCGGAGGAAGCTCGTAGTCACTGTCAGAACCGTCTGAAGGAAGCTCCTCAACAATGTCAGCCGGCTCAGTCTCCATCTGTGTGAGCTCTGGCTCTGCAAGGGCCACAACGGCCTCATCCTGCTGCTCCTCAGGCTCTACAATAGCTGGCCTCTGACGTGGCGCATTGGTGGCCCTATTGCCCGGATGGGCTCCAACAAGCTGACTTAGGTTGTACACAGGGAAAGAGATGGGAGTCTGCCTGAGCTCCGCTAGAGCTTCCAGTGGAAAAGGGTGAATCAACCTCTAAAGAATCACACAGATCAAGTGAGCAAACGGCAGCTGTCGGTGGGTCTTGAAACCCTCAGTGATTGTGTCCTCTATCTCTGAAACAATGACATCCTAGATGCCAAAGGTAGTCTGAGTCGAGAGGTAGTACACTGGCCACTGCTGGATCCTCGTGATCGACTCCCTGTTGCCTATCCTAGGCAGTAGTGTCCTCCTCATGACCTCGTTCAGGACACGGGCTGTAGGGGTGAGATCCCTAGGTAGATGGCGCGAGCCCGGTCCGGACGGCTCTCTGAAGATCCTCCATGCCTTCTCAACTGGCAGCTCCTCTCCGCCGTGAGGGCGACGAGGGGGCTCGGTCTCATCATAGCAGGACTGGTGGAGGAGAGTGTCTGACGGTGCTTTGCCAAGGAGCTCATGAGCACGTGGACTGTAAAGTCAGAAGGGCCAGCCACCGAAGGTAAAGTGAATGAAGGTGTGGCTTGGGTCGATCCAAAGAGAGGCGTAGAACTCACGAACCTAGGACTCCATGTACTCTCCAGGTAAACCAATCAAGTCTGCCAGGCCAGGAAGGTAAATGAGTGAAGGCTTGATCGCCTCACCTGCAGCTGCGACAACTCTGCCAAGAGGGCACACCCTGTGAGACCGAATCTCTATACCGCTGTTGATGTAAGCTCTATAGAAGTCCTCCTGCAGCACAGTGTAGAAGCCCTCTGCTGCCCTAGGGTCATGTGCCGGTGGGAACCACTAGTCGAAGTCCACACACCTCAAGTCCTAAACTCGACGGGCATTGGCGGCCCGCATGTCTAAGTACACCATGGGAGAAGGGACACGTGGCCTAGGAGGAGGGCGTCCACCACGATCGCTGAGTCTCAGCTCTAGGGGAGACCTGAGAGCGAGTGCGTGTAGAACGGCGACATGGTGGGTCCTGAGGCTGCTCCTCGATGTCCTTGGGCTGCTCGGCTGCCTCTGCCTCTACCTCTACCGCTGGCTCCTCTGCCTGCTCTGCCTGAGCTGAACTGCCTGCCTCTCCACCACCAAGGTCGGGGGGTAAGTCCTTGAGCCTATACTGCACACCCCCGATCATCACAGTGCCGGGTGGGTCGTGACGAGTGGGGGTGTGGAGTGCACAAGACACTGAAGCTGAGTCTGGCTCACGTATCCTCAAACTGCCTCTAGCACCACCACGCTAAGCAATAGCGGCGGCGTCTGCAATCGCTAAGAGTCTCTCTGCCTCGGTGCTCTATCTTTTCCGCTTCTTCTTGGAGTATACCATCTCCTTACCCTAACGAGGAGGGGGTGGAGGAGGAGGGTCTTGAGCACCACCAACATTCTTGCATCTAGCCATCACTGATCAAAGCAAGAAGAACTGCAACACTGACACAAAGCAAGAACAACTGCCGCTGAAAGATCAAATCCCCAGAACAACTGACAAGAGAGCAAACAGTCAAGAACCACTGCCAAGTCAATCAAGAAAGCTCCCCCTGAGTGAAAGATCAACTGACACTGAGCAACACAGAGGAACACTGACACTCAAGAGGCTTGGCCTCTGTTCCGTACTCACGGGCTTGGCCCAGAGTTCACTGCCACTACCACTATCAAGACAAACTTGCTCAATCAAAACAACTCACGACTCACTGCATAGATAGAATAGATAGGTATATGTAAGCAACATAATCACTAGAGGTGCGAGGAATCCTAATGAGAAGCAAGCATTGGATAAGAAAGAGAGGAAAGGCTCGCTACCTAAGGAGAAGAGAAGATTCTATGAAAAGGTGAGAGGACCGACACAGTGGGGGCACCACACAGCAGAGACGATCACTGCAAAAGGATAGAACATCGACAGGATTCAGAATTGCAGTGAATGATGGAAGAATTTCACTAAAGCATTTCACCGAACACTTGGTGGGCGAGGTGGATTCTCACCAAGCAGAAGGAACGCCGGCCAAAGAGGATGACCACGAGGCTACCGGAAACGAAGAAGACAGCGAGCAAAGAACCGCAGGCCACAATGGCGGTGCGCAGGTGCACGGCAGCGCTAGGGTTTAGGGGCGGCGTCGCACATCGGCACGCCGAGCACGCGCGCGGGTTGCAGCGGTACGGCGACAAATGAGGGCGCGTGCAGGGGCGTGGGCGAGAATGGCACGACGGCGCGAAAGCCGCGGGCGGCGTGAAGATAGGCGAATGGCGGCGCGGGCGCTTGGGATTGGGTGAGGGAGCGCGGCGGCGGCGGTTCGTCGTGAAGAAGACAGGCATGGCGCGCGCGGCGGTTTGGATGAAGATCCTCCGTGCCTTCTCAACTGCGCACTTCAAGTGACGACCGGACACTGGAACAATAGCATCTGGTCACAACTCAGAGAGCTCCAAAACGGTCAAATTTTGACCGGACGCGTCCGTTGCTCACGACCGGACGCTCCTCAGAGTCCGGTGAGCCTCTGTCTTCGACCGGACGCGCGAGATCCTCCAACGACCGGACGCTCCGGTGGCAAATGTCCATTTTGAACTGACCGGACGCGCTGTTTCAGAGTCTGGTCCCAGCGTCCGGTCCAGCGTCCGGTGCTCCTCTGAGTGCTATTTCTTGCTGTTTTCTTCGCACCGAACTTTCCCAACCTTGTCCCAACTTTGTAAGATCCAAATAAACACCAAATTGGGACTGGTGTGGGATGCCTCTCTCAAACCCTCAATTTTGAAAATATTTTGCCTTAGGCTATATGCTTTTTAGTGAAAATAGGCGATAAGAACGAATGAGGAGATATCGTATGGCCACCAAATAGGGTATATAACCAATAGAAGCGTCAAATGCTCCCCCTATCGGTGGACGAACACAGCGGATGCTCAAGCTTAACCGAAAAGAAACGACAAAAGAAACACACGTGCAATGCATTACTTGAATTTGAATCTAGTCGCTTGTCAAGTTTGTCCTTGGTTAAGCTTCTTCACACGCTTTGGGGCGGTTATATTAACCAAGTTAGCCAAGCTCTACATGCAATATATAAATTTAAACATGGTTATATTACAAATGCAATGCAACCAACAACACAAGCTCATCTTTTAGTGAAGTTACTTAGGTCAAGAACATTAAGCTCATTCCTCAACTTGCAAAATCGTGCTTCATCTAAAGGTTTTGTGAAGATATCCGCCAATTGATCTTCCGTCCTTACTCCCTCTAAAGATATATCTCCTTTTGCAACATGATCTCTAAGGAAGTGATGACGGATATCGATGTGCTTGGTGCGAGAGTGTTGAACCGGGTTATTAGCAAGTTTTACGGTGCTCTCATTATCACACAACAAAGGTACCCCTTTTAGAACCACACCATGGTCTAGTAGGGTTTGCATCATATAAAGGATTTGTGCACAACAAGCTCCCGTGGCTATGTACTCCGCCTCGGCGGTTGACAATGCCACACTATTTTGCTTCTTTGAGGACCAAGACACTAGTGATCTACCAAGCAAATGACACCCTCCGGATGTGCTTTTCCTATCAATTTTGCAACCGACATAATCTGAATCGAAATAGCCCACAAGGTTAAAACTAGCTCCTTTGGGATACCAAAGGCCAATGCTTGGTGTGTGATTGAGTTACCTAAGGATTCTTTTTACGGCAACTAAGTGAGCCTCCTTAGGATTAGCTTAGAATCTAGCACACATACACACACTAAACATGATGTTGGACCTAGATGTGGTCAAGTATAACAAACTACCAATCATAGAATGGTAGAGAGTTTGGTCAACCGGGTTACCTCCCTCATCTAGGTCGAGATATCTATTGGATGGCATTGGAGTCTTGATGGGCTTACATTCATCCATATTAAACCTCTTGAGAAGATCCTTGGTATACTTCTCTTGAGAGGTGAAATTCCCTTCTCTCATTTGCTTCACTTGAAAACCAACAAAGAATGTAAGCTCCTCAATCATAGACATCTCGAATTCCTTTAACATCAAATCACTAAACTCTTTGCAATAGTCTTCATTTGTTGAGCCAAATATGATATCATCAACATAGACTTGACAAATGAAAGATATCTCCACTAAGCTTCTTGGTGAATAGTGTGGTGTCCACCGTCCCAATCTTGAAGTCCTTCTCAATAAGGAAAGTCCCGAAGGCGCTCATACCAAGCTCTTGGGGCTTGCTTTAGCCCATATAGTGCCTTGGACAACCTATAAACATGATTAGGATATCTAGGGTCTTTAAACCCGGGAGGTTGATCAACATAGACTAGTTCATTTATGAAGCCATTTAAAAATGCACTTTTCACATCCATTTGAAAGAGTTTAATGTTGTAATTAGATGCATATGCAAGAAGGATATGAATGGCTTCAAGTTTTGCAACCGGTGCAAAGGTCTCTCCAAAATCCAAGCCTTAAACTTGAGAGAACCCCTTTGCCACTAGTCTTGCCTTGTTCCTCACGATCACACTTTGATCATCTTGCTTGTTGCGGAACACCCACTTTGTTCCAATGACTCTTGCATCTTTGGGTCGCTCTTCAAGTGTCCACACTTGGTTGCGGGTGAAGTTATTCAACTCTTCATGCATGGCATTCACCCAATCCAGATCTTGAAGAGCTTTATCTATGCTAGTAGGCTCAATGCAAGAGACAAAAGAGTGATGTTCAATAAAAGATGTATATTTTTGAGAGCGAGTCATTACACCCCTTGTCGGACTTCCGATGATGAGATCTTGTGGATGTGCTTGGAGTAGAGGAATTGTCCTTCTATCAACCACTTGGGGAGGAGGTTGTGGAGCATCAACATCTTGAGCTTGTGCCACTCTTTGTTCATAGGAGATAGGAATGTCTTCACTTGGATTTCTCCTATCTTTATCATCATCTTGTGGCACACGTGATGAAGAGGGTTGATCTATCACTTGTACTTCATCTTCATCATCCTTCGGCTTGATGTCTCTAACTAGAATATTCTTCATAGCCTCCCTCAATGGTTCAACACCTACATCATCAAGATTCTCATGTGCCCCTTGGGAGCCATTAGATTCATCGAACTCCACATCATATGTTTCTTCTACCAAGCCGGTGGCATGGTTGAATACTCAATATGCTTTGGACTTCAATGAGTAACCAACAAGAAAGCCAATATCACAACATCTTTGGAACTTCTCTAGGTGTTGTCGCTTCTTGTAGATGTAGCATTTGCAACCAAAAACCTGGAAGAAGGAGATATCCGGCTTCTTCCCGTTGAGCAACTCATACGGAGTCTTGTTGAACCACCGGTGAGGGAACAATCGGTTGGCCGCATAGCATGCGGTGTTGATAGCTTCGGCCCAAAACCTCTTTGGTGTGTTGTACTCATCAAGCATTGTTCTTGCAAGGGTGATTAGTGTCCGGTTCTTTCTCTCTACTACACCATTTTGTTGCGGAGTGTAAGTTGAAGAGACTTCATGCTTGATCCCAACTTCATCACAATATTCTTCAATCTTTGTGTTGTCAAACTCTTTTCCATTGTCATTTCTTATCTTCTTGATCCTTTGTCTCAAACTCATTTTGTGTCTCTTGGTGAACTTCTTGAATGATGGGGTGGCCTCGGTTTTGTCATAAAGAAAGAATACCCATGTGTACCTTGAATAGGCATCAATAATCACAAGACAATATAGCTTTCCTCCTAAGCTCTCATAGGTTGTAGGTCCAAATAAATCCATGTGTAGTAGCTCAAGCACTTTAGATGTTGACATGTATGCTCTGGATGGATGAGTGTTGGCAACTTGCTTGCCGGCTTGACATGCACTATAAAGCTTGTCTTTCTCAAATACAATATTCTTCAAACCTCTAACCATATCCTTCTTCAATAGCTTCATGAGAGTGTTCATTCCAACATGAGCAAGCCTCCTATGCCATAACCAACCAAGTGATGTCTTCGTGAATAAGCAAGTCTTTAAGTTTGCATCTTCAGAGGAGAAATCCACTAGATAGAGATTGTTGTATCTAAATCCCTTGAATATCACTTGTTGATCATCTTTCTTTGACACAACCACTTCCTTCTCGGTGAATAAGCATTGAAAGCCAAGATCACACAATCGACCAACGGATAGCAAGTTGAAGCTCAATGATGCAACAAGAACCACATTTGATATTGAATGATCATTTGAAATAGCAATCTTCCTCAACCCTTATACTTTGCCTTTTGAGTTGTCTCCAAAATATAATCATCTCTTGATTGTTAACTTATTCATCTAGTGAGGTGAACATACGAGGATCACCGTTCATATGTTGTGTACAACCACTATCAATAACCCAATGACTTCCACCAGTCTTGTAGTTCACCTACACACATGAGAAATTAAGCTTGATGTTTAGGGACCCAAACTTGAGAGGGACCCTTGACTTTCTCAATTAGTGACTTGGCAACCCAAATTTGCTTAGGCCTATTCTTGTTTGGTGGACCTAAGAACATGACCTCAACTCTTCCATTTGCATTCTTTTTAAGGATGTAATGAGCATTGTAAGCAAAGGGTCCAGCATGCTTGGGCAAGGTTTGTGGTGGTGGAGTTTCACACTCATGAGCAAAGTGACCTTCTTGACCACACTCAAAGTATCTCTTTGGCTTGGACTTTTGATTGTGATGTTGTTGAGCTTTGATTTTCTTCTCTTGTTGTGCCAAGAACCCAATACCACTTCTATCCATCTTCATGATGGTGTTCATGAGTAGCTCACTTTGAAGATAGTTGCCTCGAGAGAACTTTTGCAATCCAACTTTTAAGTGATCCTTCTCTAACTTGAGTTGCTTATTTTCCTCTTTTAGCTTCTCAACATTATGATCAACTCTTGTAGCACCAAATGCACAACTCTTCTCAAACTTGAGCCTCTTGATCTCTTCTTTGAGTGACTCAATCTCTTGATCAATCTCATGATTGCATTCTTAAGACTCAATGACAATGGTGTTGGTGGATGAAAGCTTCTCAAGATCTTGCTTTAGCTTTGCATTTTCACTCTTCATCTTGACATAGTCATCATAGTGCTCGGCCACAACAACTTGCTTGCTTTTACCACTAGAACCTTGCTCAATGCTCTCAACAATCAAATCATCACATGATGTGGCTATAACAATCTTAACAGCATTGTTAGTAGCATCATGTGTCTCATCGGATAAAAGATCATATGAAAGCATAAGGTTATCATGGTTAACTTTAAGAGTTGTGTACTTTTTCTTAAGCAAGTTGTATCTAGTGTTGAGCTCATTGTGTATCTCCTCAAGTTTATCATGTTTTGCTCTAAGCTCTTTTAGGGATTGTTCGAGCTCCTTGAGAGAGGATAACACAACCTTATTTTCTTCTCTAAGCTCAACACTAGCTCTTTCGGCTATGTCATATTTAGCAAGAATATTCTCAAGTTTTAGCTTATCATTTTTAGCTCTTGTCTTTCTAATGATTTTAGAGTAATCATTAAGCAAGGTGACAAGTTCATCATATGAAGGTGCTTTAAATTCATTGTCACTATCACTACCACAATCATCATCACTATCATCATTAGAGTTTTGTACCTTCCGGTCACCTTTGGCCATAAGGCATAGGTGTGTAGGGGATGATGGTGGTGAAGGTGGTGGAGATAGTGAATTCCCAATAACAAGAGCGGCCACTTTTTCTTTCTCATCATCACTATCATTGGATGATTCACCACTTGATGATTCAATGTCGGTGAGCCAATCACCCACGATATAAGCCTTGCCACCCTTCTTCTTGAAGAACTTATTCTTCTTGCCATCTCTCTTCTTGTATGGCTTGTCTTTCTTCTTCTCATCCTCATCACTTGAGTCATCTTTCTTGCCCTTATACTTGTTCTTAAACTTGTCTTTCTTAGGCTTTGGGCATTGATGAGCAAGATGACCAAGTTCACCATAATTGTAGCAATCCATCTTGGAGATAGGCTTTCTCTTGCTACTAGTGAAGAACTTCTTCTTCTTGGAGTCAAACTTGACGCCACTCTTGTTGAGCTTCTTTAGCATCTTTGTGGTCTTCCTCACCATGAGTGCAATGTTGGCATCATCATCTTCATCATCACTTGAGCTTGCAAGGACAATCTCAATTGCTTTGCCTTTGCTCTTCTTCTCTTGGTTGGCCTTGAATGCCAAATCTTTCTTCTTGGTAGAAGAAGAGCTCTCTTGCAGAGTGATGTGCATGTACATCTCATGTGCATTGATCTTCCCCAAGATTTGAGTTGGAGTAGTGGTGGAAAAATCACCTTGATGGAGCACGGTGACAATATGGCCATATTTGTCAATTGGAAGGACACACAAGATCTTTCTCACAACATTGGATGATGATATTTGTGTGAGTCTAAGTTCATTGGGCTCCTCTATAATAACATTCAAGCGAGAGTACATTTCATTAGCATTCTCATGAGGAAGCATCTCAAATGAATTATGCTTTTGTATAACAACATGATAGTGTTCCTCACGCTCACTCTTAGTTCCCTCATGGAGCGCACAAATATTCTCCCAAAGATCATGGGCGTTTTTGTGGTTCCGGACCCGGTTAAACACCTCTTTGCCAAGGCCTCTAAAGATGATATTTTTGGCCTTAGCATTTCACTTCTCATGGACTTCTTCCTCTTGTGTAAGGTGTGCGGCGTCCTTAGGTTTTGGGAAGCCTTGTGTGGCGGCTCAGAACGCATTGAGGTCAACGGCCTCAAGATACGACTCCATGCGAATCTTCCAATAAGGAAAGTCATCACCTTCGAACATGGGAAGGGGTCCATCACCTCCGGACATCTTTTCTCTAGGCGGTTAAACCTAAATTAAGAGCAGGCTCTGATACCAATTGAAAAGATCAAGATGCCCAAGGGGAGGGGTGAATTGGGCTTTTCTAAAATTTAATCGCTGCGGTAATAACCTGTCGCTAGCCCATTTCACCCCTAGTGCCTAAGTGTGTTTCCTATGACTCTAGGACACAAAAGTTTTGCTCCTCTAAGTTCTAAACCCTACTCTAGCATGGCAATTCTATCAATGTAAAGACATGAAGTAATTGCGAGAAAGTAAATGCTCAAAGTAAAGAGAGGGAGAGGAACACGGTGATGTTTTTCCGAGGTATCGGAGAGTCGGCACTCTCCACTAGTCCTTGTTGGAGCACCCGTGCAAGGGTGTAGCTCCCCCTTGATCCGCGCAAGGATCAATTGCTCTCTACGGGATGATTCTTCGTCATTCCAACGCGGTGAATCCCCCAAAACCGCTCACAAGATGAGATGGGCCATCCACAATCACCACCGGATGATCACCATGCTCCCAATCGCCACCAAGCCGTCTAGGTGATGCCGATCACCAAGAGTAATAAGCAAGAACTCTCACTTGACCAAGACTAGCCCAATGAGATGAGTGGATGCACACTTGCTACTCTCTTTCCACTAATGAGGTCCTAAGCAATGGATTAGCAAATCTCTCAACCCCACTAGGGCTCTTGCACTCTCAAGCACTCTCAAGGTGTTCTTCAGCAGTAGGAATGAGCAAGAGAGCTCAATTGAATGAGGTGAGGGAGTATAAATACCCCCCCACAGTCCTCCACACGGCTGTTTTAAGATCGACCGGACGCGTCCGGTCGTCGGTTAACGGCTAATTGTACCTGCTGGATGTCACACCGACCGGACGCGTGTCAGAGTCCGTTGAGCACTGACTGGACGCGTCCGGTCCAAATTTGCACGATTTTGACCTCTCTGAGTGGTGACCAGACGCCCTAGCCCCCCAGCGTCCGGTCGCTGCTGATCAGCGTCCGGTCCAACATGGACCAGGGTCTAATGGCACCGGAGCGTCCGGTCACATGCCAGGGGCAGAGTCCGGTCACTCCGGCACCCCACATACACTGACCGGACGTGTCCGGTCATGTATGTGCCAGCGTCCGGTCGAGCCAAAATGGCTCGAATGACTTTCGATATCACGACCTCTCGCACGGCTTTGATTCTACTGATCTTTGGGCCAATTCTAGGGCTGCCTAGGACTAAAATAAACAAGTGTGCACCACACCTAACTCACTAGACTCATCTAGGTCAAGTTACCCATTCAACCCCTCTTAATAGTACGGCTAAAGGTAAAAACAAAGTCCTAGCTACTCTAAGTGTCTCTCTAACACCAATCGATATATAGAACTAGCCGTCCTTAACCTTGTCATCCATCCTTTGAAAACCAAAAACGATCTCGATCGTTGGGGCATGAATACCATTGATTGCCCAATCAATCATCATTATCGTGACCTAACTCAAATGGTTTCTGCAAAACACACGTTAGTCACAATAATCTTATGTTGTCATTAATCACCGAAACCCACTAGGGCCTAGATGCTTTCATCCATCACCACTGCCATTGCTGCCTACTCTGCTTCCCGTTTCTCTGTGTTCATGGGATGTGTGTGCTTGGACATCGTGGTGGAGGCGGATGGGAACCTGTGGATCTTCTCCCTCACCACATGAGGCTGCAAGGCAGTAGGGGAAGAGGAAGATGTGGCCATGGTAGGATGTTGATGGAGCTCGCTTTGGCTGCTGGCGGCGCTTGCCAGAGCTGCCGTGTTGTTCGATCTGCCAGAGCCGTCGAGGGTGATGTACTGTAGGTGTTCGATGGAATGTCTCAAATGGTTACCACCTCAAAAGAGGAGGTTATTCTATTCCAGCAAAACCAGCTTACCAAACATACCACAAACTTAGCCATGCTCAAGCAATCACTCCAACCAAACATGTGATTATTGGCTTGTGTAAACCTGGCTAAGTCTCGTCTGGCTTAAAAAGCTAGTCAGGCTTGGGATTGAAAGTGAACCAAACACACCCTATGTACCTCACTCCATAGTAGAATTCATAACTCAGAACGCTCTCAGTATTGGCTTTGTCTAAATGCATCCTCTACGAGCAAACAACAAAGGCCCTGAAGAAATGGCACAAGGCCGTGGTGAAGAAGCACCAGAAGCAATCATGAGAAAAGGAGATAAAAGGGTATAAAGCTGCTGTCCGTCCAGCCAATGTGATCACCTGCACGGGGATGATCACCATACAAACTGTAGTGGAAAAGATATTCAATATAAAGAAAAAAAGGAATGTCAATGTACTTCAAACATCATGTCTGCCATATAAACATGCTATAACTCCTCCAACCTTGAATCTACATATCTGCAATGTGAGTATACAAACTGTCTCTTCAATGGTCTCTTCAATGTACTACCATTTGACAATGTTCCAGTTGATCAGAGCAGATGAAAGAAACAACATCACTTGGTAGTTCTTCTAATTCAGTATCAGAAATGCCACTTCTTTATATGTCCCAAAATCAGCTAGGCAGATACAAAAATAACACTATATACATATATTTGAAGAAACAACACTATATATTACTTATGCTACTCATATCAAGAATCATGTTTTAGTCTTTTTATAAGCATATGTTTTTAACTTCATATTTTATTTAGGTATACAACACTTCAATCTGTAAATGATGACAGTGCTACTTTGAGCTCGACTTCAGAATCCCTGAGAGCATTATTTTGAGAAGCAAAATGTGAAAATAAAAGCTTAATCTTTTACACGTATATTGACTATGAGAACTTCACCTTTGTGATCGGATCTGTTCAGCTATTTGCTTCAAACATTATATTCAAGCTGCACAACCCCATACTCAATAGAAATTTACTTATATGCATTGTATATGAAACTTTCTATATACAATCAAAGAATGGCCACAATCTACCGCGGCAAGCGAGATGGAAATTAACTTTAGACCAAGGGTCAAAATGCAATGAAGAAAACACTACTTGGACGCGAGATGGAAATTAACTTTCTTACAATATAGGTCAAAATGCAAAGAAGAAAACACTACTTGGTCTGGCATCCTTGGAGTAGGGCGCGGCAAAGCCGTGCCAGGTTTTCTAGTGAGCACGAGGAGGCACGCCAAGCGGGGGACGTCGCTCTACACATCATCCATCCCACCGGCGCTTCTAGCGAATCCTGGAGAGACAAACCCGCCTTCTAGAAAATTCTAGACCACCCAATGCCGGGCTTTGCAAATCCAAACAGGACGGAAGGATAATAAGTCATTGTGACGTGGAGCGACAAGTCGATCAAAATCCTGCTAGGTTTCATTCTTAAGAGAAGAAGAGATATTTTTGCTAGGCACATTCACACTCTGGCTGCACAAGGATGCTTACTTGACACTACTACTTCCGTTTCAAATTATAAATCGCTTTGATTTTTTTAGTATATCTATTTTGCTATGTATCTAGATATAACAATATATCTAAATATATAGCAAAATGAATGAACCAAAAAAGTTAGAGCGATTTATAATTTGAAATAGAGGGAGTAATTTTATGCTAGCAACCGTCCGCTTGCTCAAGCGAGAGAATAGACAACTCACAGCTCAAAAATCATAATGCCTCATAGTAGCATAACTAAATCATGACATACATCTGTAAACATAAATACTGGACTCAACACTACTACTTCAAGAGACAAGGTGAAACCATAGTACATGTATTAACCAGTACTAGTAAACATGCACGTGCGACACGCACGTGCTTATAACAATCATATACAGGACAATGTGAGGCATGATGCATTGTAAAAATTCAGATGAAAATTCAAGACATAAATATACTATTAAAATCAACAACAGTTTTTAGTTTATTAAAATCAGTAACAGTTTTTAGTTTCCCTATCTTTAGGGAACATCCAGACAATGAATTACAATTTTTAGTTTGTTTACATTCTCGTTGAATATATTTGTACCATAAGGAGGCTTACTCAATAACACATTTATTCGGTATGTCCATAAGGTCAAGTATAGAAAACAGCATGCACGCCTTTGAAGGACTCAAGACGCGTTTATTCTTCTCCAAAGCACTATCTTCTTGCTACATTCTCCAACCACTATCTTCTGTCTACATGGCGAATAGACATTGTTGTCTTATTTTCTTATCCAAATTGCACCGCAGCTTTCGTCTTCTCCAAATAAACAATTGCTGACCCTATCATCGTCCTTCTCGCCTCCATGCCGAACAAGTGCTTCTCAGACCACCCAAACGAATCTATGATCAACTAAATGTGGACCTTTAGGAAACCAAGGTTCTTCAAACCAGAAACAACATTACAATGTGTACAATGCAGTGAAACAACTTATTTTGCAGGCCTTTTATCTAGCACGTACAAAATAGTAAGGTTTTCAAGAACAGTGAATCTCTTTCACTACTCGTGTTATTGAGGGAATATCATTTCTACCATCATCTGTTGCTTTGACATCTTGAGCAAATGAGCATGTTCCCACCCAATGCCAATGAGCTATATATTAAATTATAGTCAGCCAAGCAATCAATAAAAAGAGGAATAGGAAATTAGGGATTACTAACAAAATAATTTAGAAATTTTCATATGAATTAGCCTTTAATTTAAAAGTAATCCCATGGAGGTTTTACATGCCTACCTGATCAAAGGGATCTTATATGACATTTGCATTGGTCAAACTAATTCTAGGAGGTTAAGTTTTAGTTTGAACTCATTAAGAAACAGCAGCAGCAACATTACAACTGGAGTCCTTGCCAAACAGGTCATCTATGTTGTACAAAAGTAACATCAAGTACTTCATATCGTTTGCTCAGGTCTATAGACCTCCAAGATTTTTCAGTTTTCTAGTCATAGCAAATTTCATGGCCAATCAATTGAATTCCCATCTCATGTTCATCAGTTTGCACTGGATAATTTTGATTAAAAAATTATGCGGAAAACAGCATGCACCCACTTCATAAGAGAACATGGAATTTCACAAGCAACCTAAGAAATACCGGATGCTATCTGTTTCTACTATCATACTGAACTCATTCAGTTCTATAACCTCTGTAGTTATTATTCCTAAAACATGCTATAAAACTTCAATATACTGCAGCATGAAGTTAAACTCAAATTCATTGGGAATTTTCAATTCCTTCTCTCCTCTATAGTTAGTATAGATTAAGAAACACTACTGGAAAGTCGAAATACCCTGACGGTGTCGATTTTTTTTGACGGTTATTGAGAAAACCGTCAGGGTAAATTGAATTTTTTTGACGGTTTTCATAAAACACTCAGGGAAAATTTATAACCGTCAGGGAATTCCGCATTAATCTGTGGGTGCAAGAAACCGACAGGATAAATAATTACCTTGTCGGTTTTGATATTTACCATAGCGGTGATTTAAATTACACACAGGAAAATTATCTGAGAGATATGAAAATATTACATTTGGGAACAAGCCCGCCCGAAGTTTCGGCCCTCCCTCCAAAAAATTGAGAGGCGGGCTTTCGCCCGCCAAAATTTCCACTCCCGCTATCTGAGACAAGGCAGGGAAAAAAAAGAAAAAGAAAAAAAAAGGAAAACCTTATCCATTCACCCGCAGCTGCCCCCAGCGTTGCAGCCGCACATCTTTTTCCGGGTCGGCCTCCTTCCCCCGCGCCGCCGCCCCTACGCCACCGCTCCCCACGCCGCGACCTCCCCACGCCGCCCGCTCCTCCGCGCCCTCCCCCACGCCGCGGGTGCCTTCCACAGGCAGCTCCTCCGCGCACTGGACAGGACGCCCAGCGGCGCCTTCCCACGCCGCTCGCCGCCCCATCCGCCCCAAAGCCGCCCCTCTGTGACTCAACGCCGCTGCGGCTCTCCCCTGCGGTTCCTCCACGCCGACGGATTGGACACTGCAGCTGCCCAGACACCATTGGAGTCCTCAGTTTCCGGTGAGGAACACACTTCTGCTGCTCCTACTCCACGCCTACGAGCAGCAGAGGTCCGGCGGCGGAAGCAGCGACACCAGATCGGAGAAGGCCGTGACTGAAGATCCACGCTGGTGGTGAAGGGTCCGTGAGGAGCTTCCTGCTTCCAGAATCAAGGTTAGCCTTTGTTTTTTTCTCTTGTGATGCTGTTCGCGTACATTATACTTGTGTCATTTGGCTATGCTTCAGTTTAGAGGTACATTGCGTCATGTGTGCATTACATAACACAACTGCACTTGCATGTTGCAACTATCGGCATGACAGGTTGTGGTGTGCTACTATAAATTTAAAGGATCTGATAGATATCGTTACTAGCATTCTTTTTCTTTTGCGAATGGTACTAGCATTACTGAAGAAAATAAAAATGTTAGATCTCCTGTCCTACTGCTATTGCCCACTAGTTGAGCTGCACTTATTGCCATTATGAAAGGATAGCAATGCAACAAATTTCTTATCAGAAATCAGAAATGCAGAAGTAGGTCTATGCTCTATTTTTATGCAGTGTACATTTTATTTTGTGTTTGTTTTGTTATCTAAAATAATACTGCACAGAAAATATGATATCTAATAAATTAATCTTTCAATACAGAACTTATTAAGATGTCAAACCGTTCATGGATGTATAGTGGTTGGCAGCGTGGTAATTTTTCTAATGAATGGATTAATGAAAGCACTGAGTTCTTGAATCATGCATTTGCATTTCCGGGTGTAGCTCAAAATGGTACTATCAAGTGTCCTTGTGCCAAGTGTCGGAACTATTTTAGACACCCAAGAAAAACTATAGAATTGCACCTGTGTAAGCATGGTTTTAAGGAAGACTATGAAACAAGAGGTACGTGTTCCTGTGCAGCGACTTTATCAGAGCCTAGGCAAAGAAGTTCCAGAGGAAGCGCTAATCCTTCTATCAGCAACACAACAAACTGTGAGTATATAAACAATATTCTAACCATAGGTGGAAAATAATAAAAGTGAAGGGAATTTTATTCTCCATTGTATGGTATACAATTTAGGCATTTGGCTCCTTTGTAAGATTGTTTCAGTTAGCCTAACTAGAGCTTTATGGTATTCAGCATGGCAGCACCCAGTGCACCAGTGAGGAAGTGGCCTCATGTTGATTCTTTTGTAGCTATGGACTTTAGTTGCCTAGAATCATGTAACACTGAGATTCCAATGTTCACTTCTAGTGATAAGGTAGATATTTACACTATTTCGGTTTTGATGAACTGGGAAGAATTAGTCGTTTGTTATGCAAATAGAGGAACACGGTTTCTGTTAGCTGAACAGATTCTAGACTAGTGATATTAAAATAATAGTAAGCTATTAACATGTCTACCTTGGTCACTTGCCATAGCTGAACAGATTCTGGCCATAGCTTCTTTATCTTATTTAAGTACAGATTCTTTAAAATAAATCATTTGCTGCTTAAATTAGAAGTGCCATGCAGCCTAGTGACTAATAATCTTGAAATTATTCACATGCAGCTGGTGACGGGATCTTCTCATGTGGGCTCCGAATCGACTAACGATGATATTGCAGCAAATGAGGGACTCCATGGTGGAAGTAGAGTTGCAATGGAAACTAGGAACTATCATAACGAAGCCACATGTGCAGGTGCAGGTGCTGGTGCTGGTCTCACTGAAGACTGAATGGCTGTGTAGCATGTTGCTTGTTTCATCTTTTGAAGTGTTTGCCTCTGCATACACTTAGGTTGGTACTAACCTTCAGCTAGTAGTTCTTAGTGATGTGGATGTTGAGCTAGTACTAACCTTTAGCTCATGCTCTTTTGAAGTGTTTGCCTCTGCACACACTTAGGTCAGTACTAACCTTCAGCTGGTACTTAGTGGTGTGGTTGTTGAGCGAGTACTAACCTTTAGCTAGTACTGGTGGTGGAAGGGACTGTAATGTTGATGCCAAATGTTTGGACAAGTTATTTTGGGTAGATGGATGCTAAATATTTGGACATCTTATGTATTTAGCAATGTTGGTGCAAACAAGACATCTATGTATGTAATGGATTTATGCTAGATTAATCAATCTATCTATATACATGCTGGTGTATTGTATTATCTTGGTATATATCTCCATGGTTCTGTGTATATTATATTGAATGTATCTGTTTTAAATTGTATGCAAAAGGCTTTTATGCCATTTTTTCGTAGGGTGATATGTTTTTTTGACGGTTTAACACCGACAGGGGAAAAGATTGTTCCTGATCGTCCACCGTCGGAGAAAACAACACCGGCAGGGGAAAATATCTTTCCCCGACGGTTAGGATTCGACAGAAAAAAGAAAACACCGGCAGTAAATATCTTTTCTTTGACGGTATGTTTACCGTCAAGGTAAATGATCTTATATCCTGTCGGTTTTGAACCGTCAAGCAAATTCTTTTTCCTGGCGGTTATCCATATTTTTTTTTGATGGTCCAAACCGACAAGGTAACAATAATTTCCAGGTTACGTAATTTTTCTGTGAGTTTCTTACCGTCGAGGCTTTCCTTGACGGTTAACCGTCAAGGAAATGACACTTACCCCTGTCGAGCTATCCCCGGCGGTTATTCCCTGGCGGTGACGGTGGCGGTGCACCGTCAGGGAAATTCATTTTTCATTTCCCTGTGTGTTTTTCCAATTTCCTTGACGGTTACCGCACCGTCAGGGAATTTCGGCTTTCCAGTAGTGAAACAAGTTTATATTAACAGACATCGAGCAATATTTAGGAGAAGAGGCCTGAAGTTCAGGATGAGTTGGAGCGACAAACAGTGGAAAATGTTAACATTCATTGATAGGGTCAAGAATCTGACAAGCATATTGGGAACATGCACCCCAGCTCTGATGTGCGCTGCAGTGCTGAGTTCAAGATTAATACATGTTACAAAGACAAATACATAAATTTACTCAAGATTACAAATACAACCCGTAAAGTTTATGAAAAAATGTTATAACCATCAGTGATTAGTAAGATTGCAAAATTGAATCAGAATTCTAAATTTTGAGGTCAGGAAGCTTTACATATTTCACTATGCAGACATATACCTCATGGAATATAACCACCGGTAACACTTAAATGTAATTAGAAGCAGGAATATTTTTCCAAGAACATAACCTCTAATGACACAGTCACTCAGATGCTAACACGTAAATTTGCCACTACGAAGCCTAAACTGTTAACTAACCTGAGATAATGTCTGGTAAACTGTGAAATTGAAGTGTTCCAATTTTCAATTCTTTCGATCCAGCCTATGAATATTTAGTAGGAAGTGAAAAGAAGAGCATAAAGCTGAAAGTTCCCATGAAAAGCTCCATTGCCAATGTGTGAATCACATTAATGATGTAGTAATTTTGAAATATAAATTTAATATAGCTAGAAGCATCTCACCAATTCAATGAGATTTCCATTGAAGGCACCCCATACACTATGGCCTCCCTTACAGCAGCAATGGCAGATAAGTAGCACCTATAGAGTTTTGCAATGAATCAATAACAAAATAGAAAATGGAGAATAAATGGACCATTTTGTTGATACTGCTGATCACCTCTATAAACAAAAATAATGTTATTATTTTTTCAAAGCCAGAAATCAAATTACCTTCAAGCTAGTAACATTTAGAAATTCAATTCCTAAAGAATAATCATCCACAATACCAAGGAGACAGCCAAGGAAATAGCCTCCCATGCCAGTCCTGAAAAGTGCAATGAGACACAGTCAACTGGTGTGCATAAGTTTGCATTGATCCAAGTCAGGAAAGATAATATAGGGATCACAGGCTGAGGAATGTGTGACCCAAATTGCGCACAATTGAATGAACAGAAGGACCTCACCTGATATCTCAAAAGCAGATAGATGTATGCTGCTGATCACTTGAGTTGCAAGGCATACAAGGCACACATATGAGACAAGCAGTTAAATTAAATTATATGCTGCAACTCAGCATTTTCGAATGGTTGAATAAAATCAAATCTGCACTCAACAGATGTAGGATTTGCACACCTTCTAACAAAATAGTTCAGTATGGGATCCTCATGTAGGACACTAATTAAAAAGCTCCTATTTCTTTTCCTTGAATGCCATCATGACTTGCTTCTGAAAATTTCAACCGAATAAGAATGAATAAAGCAGGCAGAACATATAGAGCTAGCTACAAAATAAACTTATCCAGCAACCAAAACACTACAAAACTAATGTAATTCAAATCCATAATTATGGTCAGTATTACTCATACAAATATTAGAACATCCAAATTTATTCCTAGGATCTTTTGGTATAATTGCAATATTTCCCATCATTGTTTGGCTAGAGCTAAACATTTACACTTGCAAAAAGTGTGTGTATAACTGTACATAAGAACAAGAAGCAAGAATAGTTGTGATCAAATTCAGAAAAAAATAGAATAGTGATCCATGGAAGAAAGGTAGAACATGGTTGGCCGGAGAGGTCCACAAACAATCACATGGAAAATTACAGGATAAGATCTGAATCTCACTCTCATCACGGAGAGCAATTTTCTGAATTTAGTGGCGGATAGCAGGCCTGCACCATTACTAACAAACCCTTGAGCTGCACACGCAGATCAGCAGAAAATCAGAGTCCCTCTGCTCCAGTTTAGAGATGCTTTTTTTACACGTGATTGGAACAGATCAGATAAGATCCGATACGAATAGCTTAGGCTAGGTTTCAATGCTCTGATTCGTACAAAAGGAATGGAAGAGAATGTGTGGCCGTACCTGGTGGTGATGCTCGACGTCAGCGAAGGCCCCGAAGATGAAGGCCCTGGCGGTTGTGGCAGCAGATCTCACGTCCCCATCAGCGCGGCGCTGCTGCCTTCGTGCCCCCGACGTCGAGCAACTGGAGCACATCTTCCGATCTTCCGTCACCGAGTGATTGGTGCTTGTCCGTCAGCGTGCGATGGAGAGGAGCGGGGAAGAGGATTGGTGGCGCTGGGAAACTGGATTGGGAGGTGCAGATGCGGATTGACGAAGAGGATACTGCCTCGTGGGTGGTTCGTCGTACAGAAGGAACGGAACAGGAGGAGAGGGCGTCCCTAGTGCTGCTCGACGCCGGCAAAGGCCCCGAAGATGAAAACCTGGCAGTGGGCACTTGGCGGTGGCTGTAGCAGATCCCGTGTCCCCACCGGTGTGGCGCTGCCGCCTTCGTGCCCCCGACATCGAGAAACTGCCAAACTGGAGACGAGAACTGCGCGGCGTTGGGGGCGTGGCGGCGGTTACTGCGGTGCCTGCGTCAGAAGGAAAAGGGTGAGCAGGGGGAGAGGGCTAGAGGGGCGGCGTGGCCTTGTGGGTACGCGCGGGTGGGTATAGAATCCTTCGGTGAGAAAAAACATGGAGAGCGAGGCGCGGTAGAAGAGAAACACGGGTGTTCTATATGTCAGGAACATGTTCCTGCTCTTTCTTTTTTTGGGCCCACTTGTCATTCTTAGGTAAATATGGTGGGTACAATTATTTTTTGGTAACAATCAATTTCCAATTCCTTCGCTCCTTTATAGTATAGATTTATAGTATAGAAATAGAATAGAATAGATAACAATGGAAGCATGTTCCAGAATATAGACCAAGAATCAAGAATAAATACGATAAGATAGCTAAAACAAGTCGTCTAGATGGGAGATAGTGTCCTCCAGTCCTCTCCTGTTCCACATGATGATATTAGGACCAGCGCAGATTACATCTCGAATAAATACGATAAGATAGCTAAAACAAGTCGTCTAGATGGGTTTGTGATAAATGTCCTCCAGTCCTCTTTACAACCCTCTGCAATTTATATTTAATACTATTTATATGCGGGGAACAAAGCAAGAAACCTGAAAGCAGAGCTACAGTCAACGAAGAAAGCAGCTATCAGTGCCGAACACATCAGCAGCATGGGAGTCAGTCCATCGCATCTCCCTTCCCGATGTCCTCCAGGAGATCATCCCTGTATTCAGCAAACGAGGAGTCATTCCATCGCCATCTCCTTCCTGATGTCCTCCAGGAGATCATCCCTGTATTCAGCGAACGAGCCGCCGTATGGCCTGACCATGCCATCTTGCACGACCCACACCTCGCTCCTTTGTTCATCAGCACAAACTCGAGTTATCAACCTCGAGTCATGGCTGATGATCACCACGCCTCCAGCGAACTCGTCCAACGCATCTGCCAGGGCATCGATGCTCTGCATGTCAAGATTGTTAGTGGGCTCATCCAGCAGCAGGACATGCGGCTCCTTCAGTGCGATAGAGGCTAGGACGACACGGGACTTCTGGCCACCTGGCAGCTTGTCGATCAGAGTAAGGTGATTCTCTTTGGGCAGCCCAAACTTGCCGAGCATGGCACGGGCCTCCCCTGGCTTGCTCTCAAGGTGAGGGTGGCTCTCCAGGAGATACCGCACGGCGCTCTTGTCACTGGGCAGCGAGTCACAGAAGTGCTGTGAGTAGAGCCCGATCCTCAGCTTGTGGCTCCTCCTCACCTCGCCTTCCGTGGGCACAAGCTCACCGGCAAGAAGTTTCAGAAGGGTGGACTTCCCCGCCCCATTGGGCCCGACTACAGCAACGCGCTGCCCCATGGCAATGTCGGCGTCAACCCCAGACAGCTTGAAGCCATTGTAGCTGAACCCTGCGCCGGTGAGCCGTAGGAGGGGCCGTTGTCCAGGGAGCTCCATGGGCACCGCAAAGTGGAACTCGACGCTGTAGTCATGCCACTTCTTGGGCGCCTTCTTCCCTCCCTTGCGAGCCGCCTTCACCAGCCTCTCACGCTCCTTCATGGCCTTGGCCTTCTTCTGCTCGTAGCCGCCCACAAAGGCGTCGAAGTTGCCGCGGTAGGCGTGCAGCTTCTTGTCCTGCAGGTGCACGATCTCGTCGCACACGGCGTTGAGGAAGCCCTCCTCGTGGGAGACGACAATGAGGGTGCTCTTGCACTGCACGGAGAGGTACTCCTCCAGCCACAGCACGGTCCGGAGGTCCAGGTGGTTGGTCGGCTTGTCGAGCAGCAGCAGTGTCGGCTGCACGAAGAGCGCGCCGGCGAGCGCGATGCGCTTGATCCAGCCGCCACTGAACGTGCTGGCGGGTCTGGCCTGCTTCGCCTGATCGAAGCCCAGCCCCGCGAGGATCTTGGACGCGCGAGCGTGGGCTGATTCCCAGCTCCGGAGGGCGAGCTCGTGGTACACCTCCGACAGCCTGCCATTGCCATTGCCAAGAAGGCCAGCGTCGCCGCCGCCGCCGCCTGAGGCGGCCTCGAGCTCGTCCCGCTGGGCGAGCAGCTTGGAGAGCTCCTCGTCGGCCGCGAGCACCACCTGGATCATGGGGCGGTGGTCCTGGCTGTTGTCCTCCTGCGCCACGAGCATCACGCGGGTGTTCCTCGGCACGGGAAGCTTCCGCCAGTTGAGGAGCTTGAGCAGGGTGGATTTCCCCTTGCCGTTGGGCCCGACGAGGCCGTAGCGCCGCCCGTGCGCGACCCTCAGCGAAGCGCCCTCGAACAGAGCCACGCCACCCACGGACACATCAAAGTTCTCGACGATGATGTCCTTGGCGTTGGCGTCGGAGGCGGCCAGGACGCGCCCGCCGATGGTGACGATGTAGGCATCGGGGTTGTCCCAGAGCGCCGCCGCAGCTTCCCTCGCCGCCGCCGCAGCGCCGCAGCCGCCTCGAGCTCGCGCCTCTCTTCCTTCTTCTTTACCTCCTTTCTCGAGGCGATGTTGATGTCGACGACCGTGGCGAGCGGCTTGGCAATGGCAGCGCGCTCGCGGACATCGTCGGAGGAGGAGGAGGAGGAGGAAGGGGGCAGATCTATCCCCGCTAGGTACGACGAGGGCTGCTGCAAGGCCTTGGTAGGCCTCGATCTACCCTTGGAGAGCAGCGCCTCGCCGGAAGGCTTCGGCTTGACGGTGGTGAGGTAGCGGGCTGGCTGATCATCGACCACCTTGATTGGATGCATAGCGGCGGCGGACCTCATTGCGTGCGACGTAGAGTGCTCGCTAGCAGTGACTACCTTCCTATTGTTGCGAACCATGGCAGAGCGCCGGCGAGAAATTAGGTTTCTGGTGGCGGCGGCGGGGATTTCTCTGGCCCAGCCCTCCCGACAGACTCCTGAGACTTCGAAGGTCTTCTCCTTGTGTGGTGTATATATATGGTGCGGTCCAGCCGATTCCAAATCGGACTCTATAAAATTTTAAAACTACAATGTATTTTACGATGATCATGGCATCCATAATAATATATAATATACAAAATTAATATTGACAATATTTGTGGCTCTATTTAAATCTATAATACTTCTTCCATGATAAATAGTAATTTATTTGAACTTTCTTAGGGAGCCAAAGCATCTTAAGTTTCACCAAAATTATAGAGAGAATTGTAAAGATTTATATATGGTATCAAATAGATGAACTATGAAAATAAAATTAATGAAGAATTTAATGATATTTATTTGGTACCATAAATTTTATTATTTTATTATATAAATTTAGTCAAACTTGAGAGTATTTGTCTGTCTGATGTTGTTTATGAGTATTAATTTTTTTACTGAATCAACAAGGAGTTAGTTGTTGATATGTCAAGTATTTGTCTATCTGATGTTGTTTATGATAAGATATATCTCTCTATTATCCAGGTGGCAACAGTCATCATGGATTGTGCTGGTGCATGCATGTAGAGGTGTATTTATTTAGATTGAAGTGGACAACAAATTACACAATATTTTAGTTTACAGTTTAATTAATCGGACCATCGATTCAACCATGTTCGAATAAGAAAAGAAGTTTTGTTCTTAATCAAACTTGGATCAACAATTTGGTGATGGAAATGTTTTATTTTATAGAAATGGGTCAAGAGTTCAAATGACATATTCTCTTTTATGTCAATTATTTTGAACTGTTAGTATGTCAATTGAACTATTTACGTTATACTTTGTGGATGTTTTCAACTTGATCTTCAAATTTAAGACTTATCGTGTTATTTAGTGTATATATATATACCAAATTATGTTACAAAGTTTACAATTATTACAAAACTATAGAATGGTTTTAGCAAATTGTGTATTTTGAATTTTTTTTGAGTAAAATCATGGATCCGCTGACGATGTTATCAAAATGTTGATGTGCCGGGATAATAAATGTCAAAGAAATGATGTGTTGGGACCATTAGTTTGCTATTATCATATCAGAAGGAAACTAATTGTAACATAATCCGTTGAAAACAAATCATTGGACCAAACTTTCATGAAAGACAAATTCCACAACCATTATCACAACGGATGATAGTTCTTACACAAATAGAAATCATCATGTAGCCATGTAAGACAAGAGAAAAAAAATAAAGTGGAGTCCCAAGTAACAGCTAGAATATTAAAGCAATCTCATAGGCCAGTTTATTCAATCAAGACTTCTGGTAAACCAGGATGCCATCATGAGCCACCGAATCATGGTTTGCAGAGTATTCCTAGGGGAAAAAAACTTGCATCTAACATGACAATGCTTGAGTTTGGCCAGGGAGAAGAACCGGTCCTCAGCTCTCCTAATCCAGTAGCACATTACATGAGGAATATGGGAGACAAGTTTCCTATCGTCTCCCACTTCTTTCTTGTAACACCTGGCCAAAACAGGGCAGCCAGCAATGGACAAACTCAGGCAGACTGGCAATCATTGGGGTCTTGATGACACTTCGCTCTCGCAGAGAGCACAGGTCACCAAGCCACTCAGGAAGCACATCAAGGATTCAAGGGTGTAACATCCATCTATATGCAGCTGCTGAAGGGATCTGAGGCGGCACATGCTCTCAGGAAACTCTCTCAGGTCATTGCAGAGGCAAATTTCCAAGGTCTCCAGTTTAGTGAGCTGCTGCAGTAGCTTCCAACCACTTGATAATGCAGTCATTTCTTCTAGCTTCAGTTTCTTCATGTGAATCACAGTGCCACAGGAAGGCGAGGATTCATCAGAACGAGGATGGAACTGACGGAAGGATGAGCTACAGCCACCTGGGGAAACCAAATTTGGAGAATAAACTAACGACCCAAAGCATTCAGCAACCAAACAAAGGTTGTGAGATCTGTAAATTTGGTTCTGTAGATAATTAAATAGAGGAGTAAATAGATATTGATGCATTTTCAAAACATTAAAAACTTTCAGTGAAGGTTGCATAAAAATGAAACTCACACAAACACCAGACCCAGAAGCTTTAAAAAAACCTAAGTATTTGAAACTAAAACGATTTACTGAATTTAAAATCAATTTGCAAACTTTACCAAAAGATCTGATAGATTTGGAGTTTTCCTGACAAATATGAAACCAATCCAATGCCATAGTTTATTTTCTGAGTGATTCTAGGAGTTACTGAAACCGAACCTAAACTGTTTGAAAAAAGAGCAAGTCGGTACGGTAACAGGTAGATCATTCCAAGGGTGACATTATACCATTGTCATGAACTCATGCATACGATATGAGATCAAGATTCATTGATGCCAGAGGGAAGATACTGGAGAGTGAGACATGACTTAGCTGAACGAATATGTATAATATTAGGATTGAAGCTCTGTATTACCTGTAAAAGAGTGCTAACAGATGTTACCCATAGCACCTAATTCAAGAGGCAGTAGATGCATATGCTCCAAGACGTTGAGCTAGCAGCTCCATATCAACTATCGTCACATCAGGAATATTGGAGATAAGGTTCCAGTCATCCCCCACTCCTTCCTCATAATGCCTGGTCAAGCCACGGCAGTTAAAAATGAACAATTTCTGCAGGGCTGTAAGATGTTTTATGGACTGGGGGAGGAATTCAAGTGCAGAACATTTGCTGATACGGAGTGATTGAAGTGCAGACAGTTGTCCAATCCCCTCCGGAAGCAATGTCAGTGCATCACATTCTGCCAATTCGAGCTCTTGAAGTGAGGTGAGTTGCTGGATTCTGTCGATACGGGGCACACACTATGCCAAAAAAGCTTATCAGTGACGTGTCGATTAGTGACTTAGAAAAGAAACGCGTCACTGATATTCTATTAGTGACGCGGGTTAACAATATGCGTCACTGATTAGTTGCTAGCCATGGTCTACGAACAAAACGCGTCACAAATAACATTCTATCAGTGACACTTGAACAGAAGACGCGTCACAGATAAGAACTGTGACGCGTGTTGTTAACCCGCGTCACAGATAGATCGACGTATTTGTGACACGTGTTAACGAAACGCGTCACTGATAAGTACTGTGACGTGTTTTATGTAGACGTGTCACTGATAGGAAGGTATATTAGTGACTTTGGTCGGTGTTCCCTTTATTTCGGACCCGAGAAAAAAATACGAAGTTGCGTTAACTACGAGCTCGCGTCCGTCGGCACCTCCCCACCTCTCATCTCCCTGAGTCGGACCCTTCTCTCTCGCGAACTCCGCCCCTCTCCGCGACGCCTCCCCCTGTCCGCGGCGCCGTCGCTCGTACTCTCCTTCCCCGTTCGTGACCTCCTCCCCCATCCGCAACAATGGCGCCTGCAGCTCCTCCCCCGTCCGTCGCGCTTGCCCGCCGCGCCCGCAGCTCCTTGCCCGTCCGTAACAACGGCGCTCCAGATCTCCAACCCTAGCTCGACGACGACCCAGATCCGCCCGTAGCCCGCAACTCTGAAGGTGGAGCTTCATCTCCTATGTGAGTGGCCGGCGGACCCTCTCTCCCTCTTCCCATCTCTCCCTCACCCTCACCCTCTCCCTCGCAGGCCAATCCCGGCTGGGCTGCTTCCACAGCAGCAGCGATGAAGGGGAAGGAGGAAGTCGGATCTTCGTGGGCGGCCTTTCGTGGCAAACGGACGAGCGCAAGCTTCAGGAGACCTTTGGCCGCTTCGGCAAGGTCGTCGACGCCCAGGTACCCGTACTTTCCTGTTCGCCTCCGCTAGTGCTGATTCCGCCCCTTGTAGTTTTGTGATACCTATCAATTTCGTGTTGTCCGCGGTGCATATTGTTGGGTACGATATGCTTGGAAGGGCGGTGGGTGATTGTAGATTGCTTTTGCGTTTCGTCAAATGGGGATGTGCGTTTTGCGTAGGAAGGAGGATTCCGATTTCTGCTTACATTTATGCCTTTCGTTGTGCAAAAGAGGGAGTAACTTGGTCAGAGAAAATATTTTTCTTCTTTAGTTTATAGTAGCAAAGTCAAATTCTTTGGCTTCACTAAGAGCGAAATATAAAAATGATCGAACGGGGCTTGTGATGATGGTGGGCAAAAAGAAATTAATATCCTGTACAAACAGTCAAACATGCATCCTAGCTTCTCAAAGAGAGTAAAGAAATAAATATCCTATATAAACATCCATCCATCTGTCTTAGCTGCATGCGTGTGAGCAAGAATAAGGAAGATCCAGATGATAGCTAGATAGATCTTACTAGAGCGATGCTTAGTTTAATTTGTAGCAGTTAATATACAACTCCTGGTTGATCGCAATAAACTAGTCAAATATTGAACTGTCGAGATATTGGAACTGTTGATTAATTGTGTAGGAGAAAGGAAGTGATCGAAAGGGCTGCAGGCAGCATCTCTCAAGGGTCTAAGCAATTCTTCAAGCTTATAATTATTAATGTACATGAGAATCCAGCTGCATGCCATTGAATTAGTTCTATTTTTCTTAAATGCATGGGACCATTTTTCTTAAGTGTGCAACTTCCTGGGCAAAATTCATGCTGCTAGTCACTTGTTCTTACCTCTTATAGTTGATATGTTTTCAGCTATTTTTTTTTTGTTTGTTTGTATAGTTCTTTTACAGGTGATTATCTGAATGCTAGCACAGCACAGTCCCCGCTGCAGGTCAGTGCCTACTCATCTATTTGCTTCGATCCCAATCAATCTGATCCCAATAAGATTGTGCTGAAGCAACTGAGCAAGTGTGGTACCTGACCAATTGACCATGCATTTTTTTGATCCTGTTTAGAAATTGGAATTTTGTGGCTCTGTTATTTTAAGGCTAGCTGATGCCTGCATCAGAAAGGAAAATAGAAGGTATATTTTGCAGCTGTTATGACCGGTAATAATTTAAAGTCTATATTTCACACCTTCACTGGTATCTTGGATGAATCTGCTTTTATTTTCTAACTTGATTCATTCCTTTGCCTATAACAAACATGGAGTGATTTTATTTGTTTGTTTTCTTTTTGCTAAATTTTAGCTTGCACTGAACTGAATTGTATAGTCTTGTTTCAAGAACCATTAATATGGTAGCACTGTTTGATGATCTTCTGGTAGAGTTTTGTGTACGTCTTCCTGTTGTACCTTCTGGTAGAGTTTTGTGTACTCTGGATAGGATGCTGATTATGTCTCTGTAAATGCAGGATCTCTAGTCCCAGGTGCAGGAATTGATTCCGGAACAGCAGGTTTGTTACTCGTAAACCAACTGTAATGGATCTTGTAAAGTCAAAAAGTTCCTGGGTTATCTGATGCCTTATCATCTGTAATTGCTTTTCTGAAAGTAGCATCTACTGTTACATAAATTCTATTGCCTCTTCTGTCAGAGGCAATTAGTCTGCACGGTTCAGTTTTGCACCTAGCTGTAGTTGCCAAATTTATAAGTTAAGAGAATCAACTTCACACCTGTTTATCTGACCACTTGTCTTCGCGACATATGAAGAAGCTTAACTCAGAGCATGGAAAGGTCTAGCTTGGAAACATAATTGTGGATATGGTATGATATACTGCTTTCAGTTGTCTATGGATAGTTCTGTTGCTTTTCTAGAGCATGTATATTAATTTATCATGTGAAAGTCCTAAATAATATTCCTACAAGTCCTTGGTGGAATGAGAATTAGTACTGAGATTTTGTTTCAGAAATGTGAACAAGTGATCTATATGCTTTGGTGCAGCAGCTATTTTGATCAGTTCTGTGATATTGTATCATGCTACTTCTTGAACCTGAAGTGTTTGCACATTATCTAATATCTATAGACCATAGTGGTTCCATTTTTACAATTTTCTAAAATGCTTACTAATTCCCTGGTATTTCATATGCTGTTTAACTATGATTTTCCATTCTAATAAAAAATTACTTCAGTTTGTCACAGTTTAACTATATTGAAACGCTATGCCTGCTTACTGTACTGTCAGGAGATAGTGGTGTTAGAGACTAGTGATTAGTTGGGTCGCATAAGAGTAGTATTTTTGCTCATGTGATCTATCTGAGTTAACACATTAAGCTCATGGAGACGACAGATCATTTAGCAGCTATGAGCAGTGAGGTGTGTAGTTAGTGATCATTTCTGGTTGCTAGGTAATGGAACTTAGAGATAATTGGTGTGTTTATTTCTTATTAGTGTTATTGGAAGTGAATGCGAGCACCGTGTTTTTTCAGGTTTCAGCAGGCTTTCTAAATCCACCAGGAAGTACACTGTACATCAACAAGGCCATGCTGCTGTCTTAAAAAAATCTGGATTACCAGGTAATGACTGATGCTTGTAATTCTATATGTAGTGTAACCTGGATCCGCTTATTTGTTGAAGCATCTCTTGGCTTTTTTAATTTCTTTGGCTAAATGATAAATTAGTGCATGTAATTTATGTTTGGTCACCTTTATGAATTTATGAACCATGCATTTATCTTTACAACTCAAATGTATGCTACAAAATGTGTTGCAGTTAGCAGTTTGCCTTTTTCAAGCCGTTGTTATTTTCTTGTCTTGTAGGTAGAGAGTTCGGAGGACAAGTTAATTGATCTGTACTAAGACTAGATAGGATCACTACAACAGTTTATTATTTGCCCACATTTTGATCACTTTTCTGAACATGCAAAGTTTAGTTTACTGCTAGACAAATTTACTAGGCCGCTAAACTTCATCTTGGTGCAAAAACACAACATGAAGGCTTACATTCTACAATCTGAAAGAAACTGGCTGATGAGGTCTTGAATTACTGCTGAGGCTGGAGGCTACAGCCGATTTTGTGCTTTTGTGTTCTAGAAAATTGGAAAACAAGCAAGTTACTAATTTTTGAAGAGATGATAGCTAGGGTGAATGGCTAACATTCTACAATCTGAAAGAAACTATGGTAGTAATCATGAATGCTTGAGAACTGCTCCTCTTCTAAGGGTGTTGCTGTGAGGCTTGCTTTATTGTAGCAGACAACCATTACTTTATCGTAAGATTATTAGGAAAAATCTTAACTGACAGAAATGTGTTTTATGCTGAATGGAAATGATTATTGTTGCAATATTTGGGTACTTAACTAAGTGCAGTTACCTTTCATGAACAGAGCTTTGGTTAAACTTACTGTCCTGCTACTCTGTCTTTCGGATATCATACATATGCGGATCCCAATTTCTCTCTAATTACGCAAACTCTCTAGGAATAGCTGTACTCTGTACTGAGCAAGTTATTATTACCATTACTTAGAAACTGGTTCAATCTTGTTATGTTCTATCAGAACATAGAGTTTTCTTGCACGTTAATAAAAAACTGAAAAATTACAGAACAAAGCACTAAGGGTGCTCAGAGCACTAAGTTGTGCATGATTATTTTATCTTGGTTAATAGGTAAAGTAGCATTATTCACTGTCCGGTTGTATATGGATTATGATCAATGGGTCAAAATACTTATGCTGCCCGGTTGTAGAGCCCCTTTGTGTTAAATACAGTTTGAAAGACAATTTCTAAATTTGTGTAGCAGAGCTGCATGCAGAGTGCTTAGCTATTCTAGGTGTGAGATGCTATCAAAGTTAAGGCATCAATCACTGTTTGCTTCACCTATTCTGAGAGATATGCTTCACCTATTATGAATATTGCACTGAATTTGAACCCAGGAAAATTACTACTCTCTTGTAACTAAATATAGTCTGCACTGAATTGGTGATCTTACTCCATCTTGCTGTTGATTTATCTAGTAAAAACACATTCCCCATGTTAACATGGAAATATGACCTGGTTACAGATTATGCTATTCAGTTCTTATTTTGGGTGCAGATGCTCTAACTCAGACTCACACCATGTATTTGTCTAATTTTCAGGTTTGCAGTACATGGGTGGAGTAGTGCCAGTAAAACCCTTGGCTAAGGTGGATAATCTTACTAATATTATGCATTTGTATGTCATATTTACTTTAGAATTTTCGGTTTTGTAGAAGAAATGATTTGGTTCATGTATCAGACTCTGTACAGTGTATTGTGCATCAAGAAAAAAGATAGCAGTTAGCTCATGCACTGTTAGAGATCTAGGTTGTGGCTCCTTAGGCAAATACTTTGTAGCATAAGTTGTATCTAAAGTTTGTAAATGATTTGATTGATGAAATGGATGATGTGTGGATAGATCTGCAGCAAAAGCTTCTGGAGTAGCTGTAAAAAAGGGGTACCGAACAGCAGCACCTATAGGGCTGCTGTTGAGGAATTTCTTTTTTTTTTTTTGTAAATTGTTATCAGTGACGCGCCTTGGCTGAATGAGTCACCGATAAGGTCCACACTAGGGACGCGGGTTCTCAACACGCGTCACATATTCTTCTTATCAGTGACGCGGGTTCTCAATACGTGTCACTGATTTCTTCTTATCGTGACGCGGGTTCTCAACACGCGTCACATATTCTTATTATCGCGACGCTGCGTGTTCAAATACGCGTCACGATACCTTCTTATCGGTGACGTATTTACGGCGTCCACCGATGTACCCTTATCGAGACGCAAGAACAAATGACGCGGGATTTTACGCGTCACCGATGTTGATCTAGACGCGTCACCGATAGCTTTTTCAACGGCATAGTGATAGACGACTACTCACCCGCACGGGCTCCCGTCGGGACAAGAGCAAAAAAGGACGGATCCGAGTAGAATATGGATCATCCTAGTTAGACGGATAGTAAGTAACCTCTGTAATAGGAGCAAAACACTTCCTATGAGTCCGACTAGGATTAGAAACCATAGCTCTGGCTCCTTCCCTCTTATAAAAAGGAGCCAGAACACCCTCTTTTGTAACAGAGGAACAACACACAATCACACATCAATCCAACGCAAAAGGCCAAGGCCGACTCGAGTAGAGCTTTTACTTTCGACGGCGAGGGCTCGAACCGATATAAACCGGTGTGCCTCTCGCGTGAAAACCGCCGAAGTTCTAGTTATTCGACGAAGATCCGAATCAATCGCTACGGAACCCCGTGGCGGCAGGCTATCGGTGGCTAAACACCGACACCGGGCGCGCCCGGTAGGGGCTTTTCGGCGAAATCAACGTCAAAGGCTTGACGGACCTACACGATGATTTTCCGATGGGATCAACCTTCGTTTTTCGGAAGTCGGGCCTCGCTGGCGAGCATTTAACAAGAAATTCTCCGTGGTCAACTACTTCAAGAACCCGAGCCGAAGATACAAGAAATTTTTTCAAAACTCAAGCTCACAGAGGAAGCCGAAAGCTCAAATCTACAAGACAAGCCGAGTTCTTTTCACTTTCGGTTTCAACAACTCGGCACGAATATATCGAATATCACTCGAAGGCAATGGAACCTTACTACCTCGACCAATGGAACATCTTCAAACAAGATAAGTACTCCACCTTCCTTCCTTTTCAATATGGTAAACCATTAAGAGAAGAAGAACCCAAACTATCTATCCACCCAATACGCATAAAGAGGTGTTCATGATGAGGCAACCCCTAGTACCACCAGTCCAACCCGACTACAAATCTTGAGAAGAATCGGCCGATATTCCAAAGAAATTCCGTCACAAGAGAAGGAGAGACCGACACGAGAAGGCAGCCGAGAAAGAAGAAACAAGAAAAAAGGAGGGAGGAGAAATCGAGTTCAAGAACGAAGAGAAGCATGGCGCAAGTATGAAGAAGAGCTAGCCGAGTACAATCAAAGAAGAGCTGAAAAAGAAGCCGAGGAAAGGCGTGCCACAGCGAGAACCAGACTCGATCCAGTAGAAAAAATATAAGAATTGATCAATGAAATAAATGCCATACAAAGGCCAAGCGAAGAACAAGCCGACTTAGAAGCTTACTCGTAGATATCACGAAAAAAATACAGACGATCGAGTACCTCCCCGTCATATACCATCCGAAATGCACAAGTCGAGAACTTAGAGGGTTTCCGCATTCGAGATATTATCAACCCCAAATCACAGCGAAGAACTCAACTACATCACGATTGGACGTAAAAAAATGGGGAGAACAGAGGAAGACTACCAACACCACTCCGAGGCCCTCCCAGAATGACTTCAAGATACGACAGTCAAGCAGACTCCGACTACAAGCCAGAAAAAATACCCGACAGATTTTCCTGCTTCGCAGGAAGACTACTGACAATAAAATTACCTCACAAATTCAAACCATCCAACCACTCAAAGTATGATGGCAAAACAGAACCAATGCAATGGCTCCGAATTTATTCCCAATCAATTGAGCTAGCTGGAGGGGATGATGACATCAAAGCATTATTTTTTCCAATGGCATTAGAAATATTACCACTTCAATGGTTCGACAAGTTATGTCCTAAATCTATTAAGACATGGAGCGACCTTCAAAAGGCTTTCTGTGAAAACTTCACAGGAATACTCATACATCCAATAACCCAGGCCGAGTTGAAAGGACTGAAACAAAATCCAGGAGAAAGTCTCAGGGATTTCTACAGAAGATTTGGAGAACTAAGGGCTCAAGTTCACGACATCACCGAGAGAGAAGTAATAGAAGCATTTTCATATGGATTAAAAGTAAGATGGATGTTTCATGATTTTTTTGCAAAGAAAATCCCCGACAAACGACGAGTTCAAAAAACAAAGTGGAAAAGATGATTACAAAGCAGAAAAAAGACACGAGAAAGATTTCCGGACAATAGGAACAACTCGGATAAAAAAGAAACAATACGGACGTAAGAACAACAACGAACGAACAAAACAACCAAAGGTGGAGCAACCAAAGCAACCCAAGATATCGGGACAACTCGAGATATCAAGACGGCTCAAGAAGATGGGATAACCAAGACAACAGACAAGACTATCATAATAAAAAAGAGATACTCGAGATAACATGGTGGCTTCCACTGAAAGAAAGAAATTCTACCCGGCAAGAAGATTTGAAGATCTTGAAAATATGAAATGCATCTATCATCCAACAGGAATTCACCCTATGGGAGAATGTCGCATTTTTCAAGAAAGATATATAAAGAAGGACAAACAAGACAGAGAAAAAAACAAAGAGAAGAAAGAAGAAGACAAAGACAACCGACAACGGCTTCCAAAACCCAAGAGCAACAAAAGATATAATATTCTCGGGGAGTGCCCGGCTCCGAGCAAACAAGAAGACAAACTTGCTTGGCGAACAATCATGGCAAAGAGAACCAAAGAACACCCGTGATATCTAAACCGGTCCCAATATCCAATACAATTTTCACGAGAAGATCAATGGACAAGTGTTGGGAACGCAGGGGCTATATCCATTAGTACTCGGACCTACGATTGCCGCCATAACAAGAAACAAAGTACTCATCGATGGAGGAGCGGGACTCAACATCATATTCGCAGACACATTAAAAAAAGATGGGACCAGAATTTTCAAAAATGATCACACCTACAAGTATACCATTCTATGGGATAGTACCCTGGGAGACCAGCCATGCCTCTCGGACAGATTACACTACCAAGAACATTTGGAACTCCCACAAATTACGTAACGTAGCTCATCAAGTTTGAAGTTGCAGATTTCGAATCATCATATCATGCAATATTGGGAAGACCAAAGACTTGCAAAATTCTTGGCCATACCTCACTATCCATATCTATTACTCAAAATACCAGTCCACACGGAGTACTCTCTCTTAGAGGAGATCTAAAACGAGCCTACGAATGCGATGTACAAGCAATACGTATATCCTCAAAAATACAAGGAGAAATCAACTCAGCAAGCAGCGAAATAAGAACGTAAGAAATAGAAATCCCAAATTAAAAAGCAAAGTACCCTTACCTCACCGAAGGAGAAGGCACCAAAAGATCGACCTAGGGACGTGTGATCCATCCAAGACCGCTACGATCGCAAACCTACCTATCAAATAGGAACTCGCGGCCACCAACTTCTTACGGGACAACAAGGACATATTCGCTTGGAAACCAAATGATATGCCGAGAGTCCCAAAGGAGTTGGTCGAGCACAAAATCGAAGTCAACAAAGGAGCAAAACCAATCAAGCAAAGACTACGACGATTTTCACCAGACAAGAAAGAAGCAATAAAGAAAGAAATAGCCCGACTACTAGCGCCGGGATTCATAAAAAAGAAATCTTACATCCAAATCGGGTTAGCAAATCCGTTCTAGTACATAAAAAGAACACGGATGAATGGCGCATGTGCATCGACTACACGGATCTCCACAAACATTGTCCCAAAGACCCTTTCGGATTACCAAGAATTGATCAAATAGTAGATTCAACAAAAGGATCGGCCTTGTTATCCTTTTTAGATCGCTACTCGGGATATCATCGATTGCACTAAAAAGAAGAAGACCAAAGCAAGACTTCTTTCATCACACCCTTTGGCGCCATACTGTTACAAAACAATGTCTTTTGGACTAAAAAAATGCGAGGGGCAACATACCAAAGAGCAATTCAAAGCTTGTTTGGGCGATCAAATCGAAAAAAAATGCGTAGCATATGTGGATGATGTAGTCATCAAAACAAAGAACCCGGATTCTCTCGATTGAAGATCTACAACAAACCTTCGACAATCTAAACAAGTGGAAGTGGAAACTCAATCCCAACAAGTGTGTATTTGGCGTGTCATCGGGACAACTACTCGGATTTCTAGTAAGCCAAAGAGGAATTGAAGCAAGCACAAAACAAATCAAGGCAATAACCGACATGGGCCCACCTACGATATCAAAGACCTACAAAAATTGATAGGTTGCATGGCAAAGACTCAATAGATTCATCTCCGACTTGGGGAAAAAGGCTTACCTTTCTTCAAATTATTAAAGAAGACAGATAAGTTCACCCGGAATGAAGAAGCACAAGAAGCCTTCGACAAGCTAAAAACATATATCAAGACATCTCCGCCTTCCAGTACCTCCAAAGAAAGACGAAGACCTCATGCTCTACATTACCGCAACAACATCAGTAGTAAGCACAGCTATTGTGGTTGAAAGAGAAGAATAAGGACACATCTACAAAGTACAAAGGCCAGTATACTACATAAGCGAAGTTCTCACGATATCAAAAAATGGACTGAGATACAACAACCCACTCCTGACACCATCTTAGACCATTGGAAAATGTACTTCGATGGATCCCTAAAACTGGGGGGGCGGAGCAGGGGTACTACTCATCGCACCTGACGGAAAACAACTCAGATATGTTCTGCAAATCTTATGGCAAGCTACCAACAACGAAGCAGAGTATGAAGCACTTATCCACGGCCTACAAGTCGCAACTTCACTTGGAATCAAAAGACTACTAGTCTACGGAGATTCTGCAGTAGTAGTTAACCAAGTCAATAAAGAATGGGATTGCACTAAAGAGAACATGGACGCTTACTATGCAGAGATCAGAAAGCTCGAGAAAAATTTTCAAGGACTAGAAATTCATCATATATTACGAGATTCAAATGTTGCAGCTGACGTGCTAGCCAAACTAGGCTCAGACAGGGCAAAAGTACCCGCTGGAGTCTTTGTAAAAGAACTAAACAAGCCATCCATCAAGTCAGGAGAAAAAGAAGACAGGACAAGAGCAAATTCTGATGATCAGTACAAACAACTCGACATGGATGCAAGTATTCATAGACTACATCAAAGAGAAGAAGTTACCCAAAGAACAAAAACAAGCAACCCAAGTCATCGGAAGGAGCAAAATTATGCCTTAGTAGGAGACAACCTTTACAAGAGAGCAAAGATCATCAGGTATTATTAAAATGTGTCTCAACAAAGGCGAAGGAAAAGAAATACTATCGAAATGCACTCCGGATGTCTTTGCGGGAATCATGCATCTTCAAGGACACTAGTCGGAAAATCATTCCGATCAGGATTATATTGGCCAACAGCATTAAAAAACGTCGAAGAACTAGTCAAACACTGCAAAAATTGCCAAATGTTTGCAAGACAGGCACATGTCCCAGCTCACAATCTAATATGCATCCCACCAGCATGGCCATTCTCATGCTGGGGACTCGACCAAGTCGGACCTCTCAAGAAATCCAAAGGAGGGTTCGAGTACATCTTTGTGGCTATAGACAAATTTACTAAATGGATAGAATACAAGCCATTGGTAAAATACAGCTCGGCCAAAGCACAAGAGTTCATCCAGAAAATCATGCACAGATTTGGAATGCCAAACAGAATAATCACAGACTTAGGATCACCATTCACAGCTAATGAATTCAAAAGCTGGGCTTAAGACTGCGAATTCAGCATCGATTATGTATCAGTAGCTCATCCTCAAGCAAACGGTCAAGTAGAAAGAGCCAACGGTCTCATCTTGGCAGGATTAAAACCAAGACTATATGAAGATCTCAAAGATTACGGAGCAAAATGGATACATGAACAACCTAAAGTAGTCTGGGGATTAAGAACTCAAATAAGCAGAGCAACTGGCTACTCGCCCTTCTTCCTGGTATACGGATCAGAAGCCATACTATCAACCGACTTAATCTAGACATCTCCCAAAATTGAGCAATACAATGAAGGGGAAGCAGAAGAAACCAGGAGACTAGAAATCGACAGCTTAGAAGAAATTAGAGTCAATGCAACACTACAATCAGCAAGATATATGCAAGGACTAAGAAG
>JADLZL010005379.1:0-18487 GCA_015844335.1 Chrysopogon serrulatus | reverse complement strand
TTTGTAAATGTTTAAACAGCAAATGGAATAGCTATTCTTAGCATTTTCAAAAGTTATCTTATGCAAATTGTGTCCTCGCTCATGGTAGCTTGTAAATTATATCCTCGCTCACGATCGCTTAACCCTCAATATCCTCACTCTTGTGTTCTATTAATTGACAGTCACGTCACACCCCAAGTTAGCGAATCATCGTGCCACCATCTTGCTCATCGCTCTCACCGGCCCTAGACTCAGTGACCTCCTCCACGTTTTACCTACACAGGTACATATCTCCTAAAGACTTAGTGTTTCTGTGACTTGTAGTGTTGGTAACTTTAAACACTTTGTGTTATTGACTTAGTGACTTAGTAAGTTTAATGACCTAGTGACAAGCATGTTAATGGCCTAGTTTATAACTTATTGGTAATTTAATGACCTAGTGTTAGTGACTCTTAGTGTTAGTGAATCTAGTGTTAGTGACTTAGTGTTATTTCTTAAGTGTTAGGTCTTAATGTATAGTGTGTTAGGTCTTAGTGACCTCCTAGTGTTAGGTCTTAATGACTTAGTGTTATTTCGTAATGAGTTAGTGCTATTTTACAATAATTTAGTGTTATTTCCTAATGACTTAGTGTTAGTGACTTAAAGTTATTTTTAGTGTTAGTGACCTAGTAAGGGTCTTAGGCCACTGTTGGGCCTCCACGGGTCCAGCAGTGGCTTCCTTTTTTTTCTTTTTTATGTATTAATTAGTAATACTATTAAGTAATACTAAAAGTAATAATTATAGTAATTAGTAATATTAGTAAATATTTGAAGTTGGCTACCTAATCGCATAGTGTTAATGACTTAGTTATATTTTCTAAGTGTTATTACCTAATGGCATAGTGTTAATGACTTAGTTTCATTTTAATTTGAAGTTATTGGAGAAGATGACGTCTCCATCATCTAAAGACCATCAGGCAGAATAACAAAGAAGCAGCGTAGTCACCCACTAAGACGCATTACACCCCCGGAGGCAATGGTGAGTCTCACGGCATTATGAAGCCTTTGTCCTTTTATAACGTAGAACCCTATCAAAGTAACTAACATAGTTATTGCCATGCATAGAACTGTAAATCCTGTGGAAGAAGAAGAGCAGTGTTGAGTCACCCGAAGCGGAAGAAGGACAAGAAGAAGATTTCTATGGTGACATGTTGAAGAAGTGAGGAAGATGACGCTGGCAAATCAGTGATCCATGCCCCAGCATAGATAGACAACGCGAGAAAAGTGTTGACCCAGATTATAATCCGTATGATGAGGTATATATACTTAGTACATGAAAACTAATACTTTCCTTCATAGTATTATACTCATAATGATCCTTACACTTTTGAATTCCTTCGGCCAGAGGTTTTTGTCTCAAATGCGGGAAATTTTGGGAAGAAGAAGACGTGCCTCAAGATCTAGGCACCAGAAATCCATCTGAGACAACCACCTCCAAATCAAGAAAAAGAAAACAAAGTGACTGGAAACGCAGGACCGAGGAAACAAGTGGCCGAGAAGACATACATAGTTCCTAAAGTGGTCTAAAAAAGGAGAGCTCTAGTGTCTAATCATCGAGGTATCGCCAAGATACGGAATGACAGCCTTCTGTATTGGGCTGGACATCACTATCAAGAGGGGAAGGATGTGGATACTACTTAAAAGGAAAGAGTTGTGGGACAAATCTAGAAAGGTTTGTTTATCCTACTCGGGACAGATGAGAAACTTCTATGTAAGGGGTATTTTTTTCAAGGCATTGCAAATATCATTCCTCCGTGAATCAAGCATCTCGAGATGAATACCAAGTTTCTCAAGCATGTACCCAACGAAAGTATAAGATCACACAAGCTAAAGGGAGATATTCAAGGCTAAGAACGACCCAACAGCCAAAGCCAAGAGTGAAGTCAAAGCTCAAAGACTAGCAAGGAAGAACAAATACCACCATCACCTTGGCACGGTGGCCAAGAAACAAATTCGAAATGGCAGCGTAGGAGGAGGAGCTAAAAACAAGGGGTTCTCGTGCTATCGGCAAGTTGGGCGAGAGGTCGCAATCGGCCTCGGCAGGAACAAAAACAAACCCTGCCTCGTATCAATCGTCTCATAGACATCGCCACACCAAATGACAAGATGTTGGAGCTAGCAAGGGATGTCAAAGAAGGGAAGCTCAAGCCACTTAAGGGAGAGACATCCCTCGGTATTGACCTGCAACCCCGAAAGCATCCTCGGCCGCAGGCGCTCTCGGCGATGGGATGGAAAGAAGGATTCGTGAGGAGTGGTGGGGTGCCATATAAGAAACGCGATCAATATAAGGAAGACATGCAAAGATTTCTTTGAGGAAAAGGCTAAGGAAACGTAGCTCGTAAACATGATGTCGACTCTCTAACAAACCTCGATCCAAAGCTCTGAAAGTGTATAGTTGGGCTAAGGAAGGGTTCTGCCTTCCGCCAGATGAGCACACAAGGCCTGGCTGTGATGCTCCAAAGACAACCCTTGCCTCGGAGCTCGGAGATGGTTTGGCAGAATGCCCGCCAATTGCCTCTCTTCCAAGTAGTGTGCCCACGGGAAAGACACACCGCTATCCTGCGGATGGCTAATGGCCGACACCTTGCAAAATGCTCATACGATATGGTATGAAGCACAACGAGCAAGGGAGATAGCCATGTTTTGGCGATCCCCTGACTCACTCTGCAGAAACTCCCATATACCGAAGAGTACCGGCAGTGGTAGAAGTGCGCATTTGGCCGCCCCGTGCTACGAGGATGACATGTTAGAAATTTCTGGTCCTGAGGGTAGCTGGCATACCTCTGAAGCCGTGCCATTAATAATTTCATCCCGTGGGGCTCTAAGAGACGCCCGGGGCTTGACCCAAACACCATCTTCCACAATGTAGCCTCGCCACAAACCTCGCAGAGTCGCACCGATCCTCGACCGTCAACGATCCACCACCATCACCCCCCGCCGATGCACCACCATCACCCCTCGCCGATGCACTATCACCCCCACGCCGATCCTTCAAGAACCCCACTGGCCAACATCGAAACCAGATCTCCACCACAAACAAGTACCCGGCCTCAGAGCCTCGCTTCGCCCTCCTCACCCTTCAAGACATGGAAGCACGCTTGACACCACCGCCGCCACCAAAGAAGGCTAATTCAAAGAAAAACCACCAAGAAGAAATTTTCATTCCTAAATTGGTTTCCCATACGAGGCGAAGAAGAAAAAACAATTGGCACCGCCAAAGTTTTTAGAAGGGATTGCGCGCAAAGTCAAAAGTTACCAAATGGACTGGGCCGAGCAAGAGAAGAGCGTAGAAGAAGCAAAAGATCCGAGCACTAAAGATAGTGAGGCCAATCATGGGAGCGACTACCAAACGCCCCCCGAGAATACGTCCCTGTGCCTCTACTAGCTGGGAGCTACTCCCAAAGCTTCCGCCGGTATGCGCAAGACTTCATGATCAAGACAGCGGCTCTAGCTCTGAATCAAATTCAACTAAGTAAACATACCACCAAATGCCATAAGTGAACGACACGCCGTTGGATTTTGAGGACATCCGGGTTGATGTTCAACCCAAAGCGGCTCGACGTCAGCCTCACGCTTATTTTCAGTTGTAAGCGCCCCTCGTACTAACATGAACTTCCGCTATTATTGACTTATCTGGTGGCCTTTAATGCAATATGATCAAGACGAAGCCTCGGGTGGTATCGGTCCCTGACTAAGCAAGAATGACCAAACGGATCGGTACCTAAGCCCCAAAAAAAGTAGAATGAGCAATATCTTCCGAATTGGTGATGGCAACGACAAATTGAAGGGTTATCAAAGAAAGAGCAAAAGCAAAGAGAATCAAAGATCTGGAGAAGGATCATGAGACATACGCCACCTACATATAGGCAAATTTTACTGTTCAAAGATAAAGGGAATGCGTGAAGTTCCCTTATACCTTGGGTAAGTATGAGGAGTTCATATACATAAGCAATTTGGGTATCTGGCTTATATAAATGCATGGGCCAACTCAGCCATCAGGCGCAATGTACTCACTGGATATGCTTCTTTATTTATCCTTAGGGACGAAGGGTGCCGGCCTTTGACCGCCGACTACCCACCTCAAAGATATGCGAAATTTCAAAGCATCCTAGAACTGCAAGTCGATAAAAATATAGCATGCATCTTTTAATCGATGAGAGTTTAAGACATCGTTAACCCGATTCTTTTTGAGATCATAGATGTTGGAGACTTATAAACTAAGAGGTGAGGTTTGACCAAATTCATGGCTGGGAGAGGAAAATAAGATTTTTTCTTTTCACAAATGGCTTGGGTGACGTAGAAAGTTTAAATTCAATATCATGGCTACATATATAAGATATTACAAGTAAATAACTCTATGCAATTTATATAGTGCCACAAGCAACCACTCCCCGTGACCGTGGATTCTTACACGCGAAGTTCAAGGAACGGCTCTGGACATCAGAACTCTGGCAAGGTGTACCACTCAATAGTGACGTTGTATTTATATCATCGTTAACAATGCAAAATTACTTAGACATGGAAATATATATATAATGCTGGCAAACTTTTCGTGCGTGATCAAGAAGTGAGTCCGAAACCTTTGATTTGACAACACTCGTAATTTTAATAATTGAGAGGATCTCCGCTTCATTTATCATGAGAGAAATTATGGAGGTGTTCATGGATGACTTTACTGTCTATGACAAAACCTTTGATGAATGTTTAGAGAATTTAGACATGGTCTTACAACGATGTGAAGAAAAGCACTTAGTCCTGAACTGGGAGAAATGCTATTTTATGGTTCGGAAAGGAATAGTGTTAGGACATAAGGTGTCCGAACGTGGGATAGAAGTGGATAGAGCAAAGATTGAAGTTATTGAACAACTTCCACCTCCCACAAATGTGAAAGGCATTCGTAGCTTTCTAGGCCACGCAGGGTTCTATAGGTGTTTCATCAAAAACTTTTCTCAAATTGTTAGACCCTTGACTAGCCTTCTAGCCAAAGATGTACCTTTTGTTTTTAACACTGAGTGCCTTGAAGCCTTTGAAATTCTTAAGAGGGCACTCATCTCAGCTCCAATTATCCAACCATCTGATTGGAGTATACCCTTTGAGATCATGTGTGATGCTAGTGACTTTGCAGTTGGTGCTGTTTTAGGACAAACCAAAGACAAGAAACATTACGCTATATCCTATGCTAGCAAAACCTTGTCTGGGCCATAGCTTAATTATGCTACCACTGAAAAAGAAATATTGACAGTGGTCTTTGCAATAGACAAGTTTAGATCTTACTTAGTAGGAGCAAAGGTAATAATATATACAGACCATGCTGCACTTAAATACCTCCTCACTAAGAAAGATGCTAAGCCTCGATTAATCCGATGGATTCTTCTGCTCCAAGAATTTGACATAGAAATTAGAGATAAGAAAGGAGTAGAAAATTTAGTAGCTGACCACTTATCTAGACTTCAATATAAAGACACATATGAGCTACCTATTAATGACTATCTAAGGGATGACACGCTCCTCGCGGTAACGGACTCCGATCCTTGGTATGCAAATATTGTCAATTATATGGTTGCAGGTTATGTTCCACCAGGGGAAGACAAGAGGAAGATCAAGTATGAAAGTCGTATCCACTTGTGGGATGATCCATATCTTTACAGGGTCTGTGCCGATGGGCTGCTACGGAGGTGTGTCCCAATAGTTGAAGGAATAAAAATCATTGAGAGATATCATATATCACCCTATGGAGGACATTATGGAGTATTCCGTACACATGCTAAGATTTGGCAAAGTCGATTTTTCTGGCCAACGATGTATCAAGATACAAAGGAGTTTGTTAGAAGATGTCTCAGATGCCAGAAACATGGAAACATCAATACTCGGGATGCAATGCCACTTACGAACAACCTTCAAGTAGAACTGTTTGATGTCTGGGGAATTGATTTCATGGGACCACTCCTAAAGTCAAGAGATGCTGAATACATCTTGGTGGCGATTGACTACGTGTCTAAATGGGTAGAAGCAATACCATGTCGAAATGCCGACTCAAGCACTCTAAGAAGATGTTCAATGAAGTAATATTTTCACGTTTTGAAATGCCTAGATTGATCATAAGTGGTGGAGGACCACATTTCATCGATAAAAAGATTCCGGACAGTTCTTAGCAGGAAATGGAGTCAAACATAATATTGCAACTCCATACCATCCCCAAACAAGCGGTCAAACTGAAACGTCAAATAAGCAAATCAAGAACATTCTACAAAAAAGACCGTGGATGAAATAGGCAAGAAGTGGAAGTACAAACTTTCCGATGCACTATGGGCTTACCGAATCGCATACAAGACACCTATAGGCATGACACCTCATCACCGGTATATGGTAAAATATGCCACTTGCCTGTTGAATTGGAATTCAAAGCGCACTGGGCAATCAAGAAATAGAACATGGATATCCATCTAGCTGGTAAGAATCGTCAAATGCAAATATCTGAGCTTTAAGAATGGAGAGAAAAGGCATATCATAACTCCAAGATTTATAAAGAAAGAACAAAAAGATGGCATGATAAGAGAATCAAGCACAAGAAGTTTAAGCCTGGAGATAAAGTCCTGCTATTTAATTCAAGAGTAAAGCTCTTTGGCCATGGAAAACTTCAAAGCAAATGGGAAGGACCATTCAAGGTAGTTAAAACCTCATCATATGGTGCTATTACAATTCAAGACAACTCAGGTAACATCTTCAAGGTAAATAATGGCCAACGTTTAAAAATATTCCTTAAAACTGAAAATTTAGAAGAAATAGACATGATTGAATTTTTGCAATTTAATGATCCTATCTAAAAAAATTTAATCGCCAAAACTCTGGATAACTGAAATTCATATGCCTAACACTTAATCTGTTCCACGAGTTTTGTGTCTATTTGAGTTTTCCAGGATTTGGAAGTTTGAGATGAATGAATAAAGCCTAAGCAGACATCTAGCTTGGGGAAGGACATCCTCTAGTTATCAGGTAAGTATACCTATACGATTATCGAAGTCTATCTTATAGTCATAAAATACTAAAAATATGTGGGCACATGAAGATCCACGTCTTGTTGAGTCTTTTGTGAGTCCATTAGTCTAAAAAAGAAATAAAAAGATGAATAATAATTAAAACCAAATAAAGATACTTTAGCTATTTATTAAGGTGTGATCATAGAGTGTGTCTAGTTTAAGAGTCAACTGAAGAACAATAAAATTTTGTCTTGGAGATGATAAATAGTTGCTCTGCCGTAATTTCTTTCAAGTGCCTAGTTTTCAACCTTAAATTCTTCTGAGTTTTGGATATGACTGTTTTGATATAAGAATTTACTCTAAACCTAAAACTTGTGGAGGCATATGCTTAAGCTAAGTCTAGGTGATTGAGGGATATGATATGAGAAAGTCTGAACTACTATTTATCTTATTCCTAATGATACTATGTTCGGAGATTTATCTTTTGGAAACTAAAAATTTTACATGATGAGCTCTTGTATGATAAAGTTTGAATTTCTACCAAAGCCATATATGATATACATTTAGAATAGGAAAACCTTTGTTCATTTATGCTGCTTGCTTTGCATTGAGTTCAGTCAACCTTTGTCGTATACCTTATGATGAGCACTAATCTAGGATTAGCACAAGAGATGGCCCGATCTTCACGGCAGTAGGTCTCAAACAAACTAATGGAAATATAGTACAGCGGATGGAAATAACTTGCTGAAGAATCAGCGGGTAACTAGCTTTATACCTGGCCAAGGTTGGATGCGACCAAGCGACGGGAAGAGAGACACTGAAACCACGAAGACTTCGACTCGATCTCCAAACGACCGCAGAACCACAATCGGAGCTAATCCACATAAGGAGAGGAAGCCGTGCTAGAACTCTCAAAGCACGAACTAGTGGATCCCAGAGGAATCTCTTCACAAGTCCAAGAGAACAAGGAAGAACAAGGGTGTGAGTAAGCACTCAAGCAGCTCGGCTGCGAAATTACTTGGATTATCTCAATTCATCAAAAGTTGTTTACATCTGAGGCATAGGGGTTCTATTTATACAAGGAACAACCCTCCAGGGTGGGTGAAAACACGAAAATAAAGAAAACAAGTCGCTAGTGAGAAAGGGTCTCCTCATGAAGAGCTCTGGAGCATTTCCGCGTGACTGTTTGGTTTTCTGAGTAGTCTTCAATGTTTTGACCATAACTCCTGCAAGGAGGCTCCAAATGACGAACGGCTAGATGCGTTTGAAAGCTGACTCGATCCCCGTTCCAACCATGTATCATGTGCAGCACTAAACTTCATAGGTTGGTACAGTTTAATATGGGAACTTGTACTTCATGCAGGCTGTCGACCTTTGGACCAGTGTGCACTCAAACTGAAATAACTCTCAGCTCAAAACTCTAAACTGGTCGGGGTTAGATTCATTGGAAACTAGAATTCAAGACGGTTCCAACGAGTACTCATACACCTTCATAGCTTTTGTGGATCAAAAGATATGATCGTTTCTTGTTTGCACTTTGCCGGATTTCGCGAATTTGGCTGATTCCCGCGTCCGTTTTGCCATCCTCCTCAATGTACCTAAGTAATATCAACATACAAGACTTAGGTAGCATACAATTGTCATTAGAATTGAGTTTAAGTTCACAAAGTAGCACGTGCACCTCTTGTTGTATCTTTTTAGCTCGGCTACGTGTGATTGGTCCTGTGAGAGTTGATGTAGAGGCCGGTAAACTTGATGGAGTGGTCGGTGAGGCCGACAATATGGTCGATGACGTTGCCGACGCTGGCGTGGGCGTATCATCCCCCCTTAAAAAAGAGTCGTCCTCGACTCGTCCAGTCCAAAGAATGGAGAGAGGTCGGACACATTGAAACTTGTACTCACTCCATAAGTACTTGGCAGATCGATCTCATAGGCGTTGTTGTTGGCATTTCTAACGTCACTACTAAAAATAGAGATAAACCCTACCTCTAGCAATAGCACCAAAAATGCTCGGTATTAAATTAACTTGTCATTAGCAACTAGCCACCTATTTATCACTATCATTCCTAAGCATGAATTAAGTTGTCATCCTTAATTATATTGCTTAAGAAATAACTATAGATTTACATGTATTCAATATGACTAGGCAGAAATAAAAGATATGAATATAAAGATAAGAATATAAACTAACTGGGTTCTGCAAGCGGACAGATAATTATACCGTTGTAGCATTTTACCTAGGGAAGTCTACCAGGTTGTCGATTTATATTTATACCACTGAGAAGGTCTATATATAGGACTTATAAACTATAACTTATACTATTGATGTGAAAGGCAAACCATAACTAGAATCCTACTCATAACAGGGATAAGTCACGTGATAAAAGATATATATGATAAATAATGATAATGATCAGTCATCATAAATAGATAAACATCAGAGCTCTTCTAGTCATAACAATAGCTAGCCAATGGATAAACTCAGGAATAAATACTAAGGTAATTCAATAACTACGTCAATGAATAACTCTAATTAGTGCAACTACATCTAGCAATCATTGTTAAGTTAACCCTACATCATTATCACATGTAAAGAGGCATCAACTAATGAGGGTATTAAGACACAAGGGTCACCTCCTTCGCGACCGTGCCCATGCTAGTCCTACGTACGGAGGGTGGACTACAGAGGAACCAACGCAGCTGTCACCTGCGCGGACTACCACACGTCCCGGCACGTCAGGGTGCACTCGCAGATAAACAAGATATCTAGACACCACGTCTACATATTGTCTACCATCTACCCAGCGGCCGCTTGGGTAAACGCTATACGAGCAATTACATGAATTCAATAAGATCAAACCAACTATCCTAGACATATAATCAAAGTAGACAATGACTATTGCAATTAAGAATATATAAGAGATTAAGAATAATGTTGTCTGAATCATAATATTGAATACAATAAGAGCAAAGTACTAGAACTATACCGAACTCCGCGCTCCGCATTGCACGCCAGGGGCTCCGGATCCCGCTGAAGAACTAGAACTCTTCTACTTCTAATCTAACTAGGCTAAAGCTATGAACTCGAGAGGCTCTGATGAACTAGAGAAGGCTCTTGATGGCTGGATCTCCAAATGACTTGATGCCTTTAGGGAGGGGGTCTACCCTTTTATTTATAGCCCGGTGGGATCGACGTGCGCCCCGCAGGATCAAACCCGACATAACCAAGGGCTAAGATGACTCCTCATAGGCGGTGGAGGAAGCTTCCGAAGAAGGGGGCCGAAACCCTAGCAGGGGGCGCCCGGGCGGGCCCAAAGGTGGGGCCGGCCCCCCCACTTTTCCTCCTCTCGGGGTCCCGTTGCTTCGGTGTCTTCTAGATGGTTCCCGAGCTCAATCGTGATATTTCCGTGGCGGATAAGTTTTCGTGCTAAATATGTACTAGAGTCCCTCTTTTTCAGCTTTTCTGAAAATCACCCTGGAAAATAGAGAATATGCAAAACTCGTGGAAATTGTCAGATAAAACCCTAGACTAGTGTGTTTTCTTGTTTTCATTCGGATAAAAAGCCCTAGTAAAAGTTGACGCTAACGAGTGTCAACAATACCCCAAGCTTACCTTTTGCCAGTCCCTTGGCAAACAAACTAAGGCTAGCTGATATTGTATTTGGATCAGGAGTTGCTACAATGTTGTTATACTTTCAAGTACACATGCTTTCAAACGAAAATTTTCTCCGGATTAAACAATGTATGCTCTAATCTTCAAACTTACTCATTTTACCTGTAATATGGGGCTTCACAGCTTCTGCACAAGTCTTGAGCAATCGAAAGATAGAACAATCCAGCTAAGTACTATGTCTCAAATTCTTTGCAATACCAACATTCCGGAGTTTTTCATAAGTTTTCCGAATAAAACTCAGAGCTTAATTGTATGACACCCTCAAGTCTCTCAATGTATGTGGTATTTGTGGTTCTCTCTTGAGGCATTAATGATGTTATGCCCCCCTATGGCTAAAGGTATATATGGTGGAGCTCATAGGAGTGGCGATAACAAGGATAGGCATACTTGCAATACATGTATTGTAAAGTCAACTAATGGATCCGCAGAGAATCGAGGCATACAATCAAACCAAGACGTGCATTGTATGGAATATGGTGGCTAGGTGAATATGTGTTATTTATGGCTAATTTCTAATTCTAGGGTTGCTCTTTGAAAATAACCGTCTATTTGAAATTTTTCTCAGGAAAGACATGGGCTATCTTTATTGTTATTATTTTTCTTTATTCAGGGAGGCGGGCATCTAGTACCCATTGTTTTAATTGCTGGGACACTTGTCCATCTTTTACTCCCCTTTTCTTTCTTTATTTTCTCTTTTTTTTCTTTTACATAGCCACATGCATCCTTTGAACACAATAAATGAATCGAGAGATATAATCAGGACTTAGAGCATTAAAAACAGGGGTTATCCTATAGGGTGAGTGTATATTTTTGTGTCCTCTCCCAGTGTAGGAGGTGAACATTTTATGATGAACATGTATGAAAATATGGTGAATGATTGCGATTACCCCTAAAGTAGAAATAATGCATATGCGGACTGGAGTGTGTAAGTATTTCTTGGTTTTAAAAGCATGACAAGACCCTCATAAGGTGTACAACACAGGTTGACTGAACTCAATGCAAAGCAAGCAGCTTGAATGTAAAAAGGTTTTTCTATCCTCTAAGATATTAATTCTGGCTTTGGTAGGAATCCACAGTTGTCATACAAGAGCTCAACATGTAATTTTTTAGATTTTCAAAATAAACCTCCAGAACTTAGCAATGCTAGAAATAAGATAAATAGCAGCTCAACCTTTATGAATCATATCAATCAACTACTTAGACTTAGCGCAAGCTTATGCCTCCACAATTAAGGTTCAGAATAAATTCTCTAATTAAAACAACAATGCTTAGAACCAGGGAGATTTTAAGTTTGGCAAGTAGGTACTTAGTAAGCATTATAACAGAGCAACTATTCATTATTTCCAAGACAAAATTTTAATGTTCATCAGTTTTTAATTAACTCTAGCCTAGACTGACTCTGAACACACTCTAATATAATTAATACTAACTAAGACTTCTTTTTATTGATTTTTAGATTTTCTTTAACCAAACACTCATAAAAGACTCAACAGGCGTGGACCTTCATGTGTCCACATATTTTTGGTATTTTATGACTATATAAAGTAGACTCAAAAATCGCTTAGGTGTAGTCACCTGATAACTAGGGGATGCTCCTCCCCCAAGCTGGATGGTTGCAATATTTGGTGTAGATGTCCTTTAGAGTGAGCTAATCAGTAGCGGATCTGGTGGGTGCCACTGATAGACTCTTTCCTTGCTGTTATTCCTGCATAAATACTCTCCACAAAGAGAAACCAAAACTCGAGGCTCCAATTTAATAATGGGTTAGCGGTCAGCTAAAGAGTAATTGATCACCTTTATGAGTTATCTTTAATGTTGTCTAATTTAAACAGGATTTCACTTTTATCTCTTTTTTGAAATTTCTTTTTTTTATGATGCAAGAATTTAAATATGAATGCTATTATTTTTGTTATTTTTATTTTATGTCACCACAGCGGATGTTACTTTGGAAAATACCATAGGGTATCCACTTGGGGCTTTGTGATGCCATGAGTAATGCAAAGAAATATTTTTGTTGTTTTTATATCTTTTAGTGTGTAAATAAAATTATGCTACTAAATAAATTGCAAATGCATTTAATGAGATAACTACCATTCTAACCTTATGGCTAGGGTATGGAATTTAAAGTCTACCGACAGGACTTAGATAGAGGAGAACACTTACTCGGTGGGTTCATCGTGCGAGGTAACCTCGATCAACTCCCCGTTTTCGTGGTGATGCCGCACGTGCCTCCTTTCATCTCATTTCTGTCTCTTTTGCTTCTAACCGTGTCTTTGATAACTAGGGGATGCTCTCCCCAAGCTAGAAGTTTGCTTATGGTTGATCGTTGAAGCTGAGTGGTCCTCACAGAGGAGCTCATGCTTATAAGAGCAAGTGTTGCCAGGAATACTTCAATCTCATTACCCAAGAAGTTACTTCCTTTACACAGGGGTCAGCTGCATGTCGGAAAGGTGTACTTCAAGTGATGAAGATGAATATTCCTATGTAAGCTAGCTCTTGGAGTCATCCTGCAGAAAGCTCTCACAAAACACCAAAACTCGTGGAACGGTATTAGGATAAAACATTAATGATTAGCCGTTTTTAGAGGATTGGTTGTTGTGAAGGTTTGAAAGTATTTTTAAGATAGCAGTATTGCAGTAGGATGCTCAGTTAATCTTTTTGGATTTTATGGGTTTATATGCATAAAGTGCAAATACATGATATATATTTTTATTCTGTATGCCACCACAGTGAGAACTCCTACAGTTTTTATACTATAAGGGTTTCACATGGGGCTTAATGTTTTTAAGATGCATGAATGTAGCCTAATGCAAGACTATTTATTTTTATTATTTCTATGCATTGCTAATATAGAAAAGTAGTCATGCTAAAGAGAGAATAAATCATACGATGCAAGAAAGTACATATAGATAACTACCGATGTTACCTCACGGCGAGGGTTCGATATTTATAGTCCTTCGAACTAGAGTTCTTCTTGCAGTGGTTCATTGAGTACTTCGAGTTGCTCTTCAAGGTAAGGATTGAGGTGGTGCCTCCACTAGTGGCTTCCAATGGCGGTGCCACCTTCTTTCTTTCTTTTGTAGGCATCTCGAAGTCAATCTTATGTGCATCATTATTATAGTTGAGACTTTCACTTAGAGAATTCGGGGGATTGTCTCCTCACTCTTTAATTGAAGTGTGTTCTGCCCATAAAGACAAGGTAGAGATCAAGTGCATGGGCTCTGGCTGGTGGGAAAACACCAACAGAACCCGAAAATTTATTCATCCTCTAACCTTGGGCACAATAAGATTGATATTATTCATATTGTTCATTCATATCTCGGGTGAGAGGACTAGAAGTATAAATATGGCATTTAAACTTGTGAGATAAAGAGTAAAGGCACTTAACCACAAGAAAGACTGTTCATCTTTATAATGTATCAAGAATAATAGATGGAGTATTTATAGATTACTTGGTTAAGACTGAGATTAAGAGAATGGTGCTATGAATAAATTTAGAGAACAAATCATGTTAAGTTTAATTAGGTTGATCAAATTAAGTTGTAACTATAACATGGTTGTATTTTCATTTATTGCATACCAGGACCAAGAGGAAATTAATTGACCACTTATTTTAAGATGTTACCTCCATTATTAGAGTATGATGAAGGGTAAATGAAGTTCAATGGTCTTCTCTCTTTTTTTCTTGTATCATGGGTTATTCATTAGCATCTTGTCTTGAATGTTGTACTCCTTTCTCACTCTTCAGACCTCCTGCTTCTCTCATTATGTCTTCTCTGCAAGGGGTTAGTGGACAACACATACCCGAAAGAATTTACTATTTATCAAAGTACGGATAGTGTTTGTCTAAGAGTTAAAGATTAATTTGTAGCTCGTGCTTTTAATGATTCATCACTATTTCAAAATTTTTCCATCAAGGTTATAGTAAGGATATTATTCTGAAGCATACCCTTAACCTTGAATTGATTCTACGAATAGTCTCCTAATATGATTTAAACATATATTTTTTTTTGTAGGAGGAGTTAGTCTATATGTACGACTAAATTCTTATATAAGTGTGCTTGATTTTTATAATGTTTAAGTAATATTCTAAAGCATACTTATAATAGAATTAGGAAGTTTATAGGACTAAAAGTATTTATTCATATAGAACCAAGAATATGTATGGTGAACCACATGTGAATTTTATTATATATATTTAGCAAGTTATGTTTTAGCATAGCATAGGGTAGAAATGATCAAGACAAATTAGCAACATGGTATGAGATGTTAATTGTAGTTACATGTTGCACGAGACTTGGACAAACATACCTTATGTCTTCATCTTTCTAAGTAAGTGATGACAAACTTACTTGGAAGAGGAGGGTTCGGGTTCATCTGTTGGTGAGAGCTTATGGTCTTGCCGAGCAAGGTCTTCCTTTTATCTTCTTCGCCTTTTCACCATTCAATGAAACTATGGAAGATTACATGCTCTTCACTCATCAACCTTTTCCCGATTTCTTTGATTAATTTGCGGTTGGTGAGCTAGGGTCTATTGGAGATGTAATAATGCTCACTTGAAAACTTTTTCTCCAATAGATTAAGGTTGTTCTTTCCTGCAAAATATTAATGGACACATACCCGAGGGAATAGCGAGATTGAAATACAGGGTTTGTTGTCCATACTCTTCTTCTCTTTTTTTTGTGATTTTCTTCTATGCTAATCAAGATAATATATAGTTTAAGATTATTTAGCATAAACTGTGTGTATCTTGTTTTATGTTATTGTTGCAATCTAGCATGGTTCAAGGCAAAGATATCTTATAACAAAAGATAAATAAATATTAATACTCACAAGCTGGACTTCTTGTGCAAAGTTATCATCTGCCTTGATTCATCTCATATGTGAATTCTTTTCTTGACTTACCCAGATTGAATTTGAGAATTCTCCTATAGATGTTAGTCTGATAAAATAACTAGTATCTACTAAAGTGTACTATCAGCTCAAGAATCAACATAGACTCATGTCCAATTTGAATTAGGAAAGGATTTTAACCTAAGCACCTTGCTTAATTCAAAAACCTCTTAGAAGTACGATCAAATCAACTTATGATTCAAAAATTAAACTAGACACCATGTCTATTTTAACTTAGGAAAATAGTCAATGCTCAATTTTAAAGGTGTATGAAGATACTTCTAAACCTAAGCATACTATAGCAAATACAAGTAGCATGAAAGTACTGTAGAAGTTTATTCAAGTAGAGATGAAAAAGCATGATTATGGTGAGTTTTTTTGTTTATTATTATTATTTGCAAGTTGGGATGGATATATGGAACTAAACATGTTATGGTTGAAAAACTTTAATGAGATGGATGTTTGGATTGTAAAAAGTAAACATGTAGTGGAATGCAAAAGATAACTACTCACCAAATTTAAAGTCCATGAGCAAGACTTTCTCACCTTTATTTGATCATACTTACCATGACTCACATGTTGGAATTTGTGAGTGATGCAACATCTATGTTCCCGTCACTTGAGATATGAATTAAAGTCTTGTGATGTCGACCTCTTTCTCCAACATTAGATTTGTTGTGTTTCTTTTTATTTTGTGGGGGCATGCCGGAAGGTCGTAAAACCGATCGTTTATTACCCTGCATAAGATATTAAAGTAGATAAACAAGGGTAATCCTGCTTGAGCAGGGGTTAATGGTTATTTCGATCACATGCTTAATTATAAGTCTATCAATGTTCTTAATTGCCTAGCTACCTTCCCCGGTAACAGCGCCAAAAAATGCTTGTTGGTATTTCTAACGTCGCTACTAAAAATAGAGATAAACCCTACCTCTAGCAATAGCACCAAAAATGCTCGGTATTAAATTAACTTGTCATTAGCAACTAGCCACCTATTTATCACTATCATTCCTAAGCATGAATTAAGTTGTCATCCTTAATTATATTGCTTAAGAAATAACTATAGATTTACATGTATTCAATATGACTAGGCAGAAATAAGAGATATGAATATAAAGATAAGAATATAAACTAACTGGGTTCTGCAAGCGGACAGATAATTATACCGTTGTAGCATTTTACCTAGGGAAGTCTACCAGGTTGTCGATTTATATTTATACCACTGGGAAGGTCTATATGTAGGACTTATAAACTATAACTTATACTATTGATGTGAAAGGCAAACCATAACTAGAATCCTACTCATAACAGGGATAAGTCACGTGATAAAAGATATATATGATAAATAATGATAATGATCAGTCATCATAAATAGATAAACATCAGAGCTCTTCTAGTCATAACAATAGCTAGCCAATGGATAAACTCAGGAATAAATACTAAGGTAATTCAATAACTACGTCAATGAATAACTCTAATTAGTGCAACTACATCTAGCAATCACTGTTAAGTTAACCCTACATCATTATCACATGTAAAGAGGCATCAACTAATGAGGGTATTAAGACACAAGGGTCACCTCCTTCGCGACCGTGCCCATGCTAGTCCCTACGTACGGAGGGTGGACTACGAGAGGAACCAACGCAGCTGTCACTGCGCGGGACTACCACACGTCCCGGCACGTCAGGGTGCACTCGCAGATAAATAAGATATCTAGACACCACGTCTACATATTGTCTACCATCTACCCAGCGGCCGCTTGGGTAAACGCTATACGAGCAATTACATGAATTCAATAAGATCAAACCAACTATCCTAGACATATAATCAAAGTAGACAATGACTATTGCAATTAAGAATATATAAGAGATTAAGAATAATGTTGCCTGAATCATAATATTTAATACAATAAGAGCAAAGTACTAGAACTATACCGAACTCCGCGCTCGCAGACGCCGCCAGGGCTCCGGATCCCGCTGAAGAACTAGAACTCTTCTACTTCTAATCTAACTAGGCTAAAGCTATGAACTAGAGAGGCTCTGATGAACTAGAGAAGGCTCTTGATGGCTGGATCTCCAAATGACTTGATGCCTTTAGGGAGGGGGGTCTACCCCTTTATTTATAGCCCGGTGGGATCGACGTGCGCCGCAGGATCAAACCGACGTAACCAAGGGCCAAGGTGACTCCTCATAGGCGGTGGAGGAAGCTTCCAGAAGGGGGGCCGAAACCCTAGCGGGGGCGGCCCAAAGGTGGGGCCGACCGGCCCCACTTTTCCTCCTCTCGGGTTCCCGTTGCTTCGGGTGTCTTCTAGATGGTTCCTGAGCTCAATCGTGATATTTCCGTGGCGGATAAATTTTCGTGCTAAATATGCACTAGAATCCCTCTTTTTCAGCTTTTCTAAAAATCACCCTGAAAAATAGAGAATATGCAAAACTCGCGGAAATTGTCAGATAAAACCCTAGACTAGTGTGTTTTCTTGTTTTCATTCGGATAAAAAGCCCTAGTAAAAGTTGACGCTAACGAGTGTCAACAGTTGTCATTGATCTTGCGAAGCACTTTGAATGGTCCATCAGCTCTAGGTTGCGACTTGTTTTTGCGCTGCTCTAGAAAACGATCTTTTCTGAGATGCACCCACACTAAGTCTCCTGGTTCGAACAACATCTTCCTTCAACCCTTGTTGGCACGCTGCTCATACATCTTGGTCATCTTCTCAATGTTTGCCCGAGCATGATCATGAAGGTTCTTGACAAACTCAGCTCGCTTGCTTGCATCAAGGTTCACTCGCTCCCCGCAGTAAAGGCAAAAGATCTATGGGAGCAAAGTGGGTTCGAAACCATACACAATTTCAAATGGACAAAATTTAGTGATTGAGTGAACGGCTCTATTATAGGCAAACTCAACATGTGGCAAACTTTCTTCCCAAAGTTTT
>JADLZL010005378.1:0-75983 GCA_015844335.1 Chrysopogon serrulatus | reverse complement strand
ACATACAAGCCAAGATCGAACACAACTTAACATAATTCACCATCCGTTACATCGAGTTCACAAATTACATAACATAGAAGTACTTGGTTATTACAATACCGGTTTGCGTAATAAAAAAGCCACATAGTTTTAAAACCATTCGAGAACACACACTTAGTTCAGATACATGCCGGTTCCATAGTCATCCCACAAAAGCACATGATAAGATAAAAGATATGATCTTTGCCCGAGATCTAGTCCTCATCCCCAGCAGGTGAAGACATACCAAACAAGAGCTTTGTATAAAGCATATCATCTGCAACAAGAGGGAATAAACCCCGAGTACGAGGATGTACTCGAGCTAGACTTACCCGTCATAAATCAGAAATAAGATGACACCAAAGAATATGCAAGGCTGAAATATAAGTGGAGCTAGCTTGACATCAGTTTGCATAAAAGCGTAAGTGATATTTAACGAAACAAGTTAAACAGACTAGCAGCAGCTTAATTTATATTTACCTTTCATCTAAGTGTGCCCTGTACTAAGCAAACACTTATTTATAACAAGCATTAATAACCATATCCAAATTAGTACAGCTTTCATCAAAAACAACATCAAATTGAACCATAGTTATTTTAATGAGATCTACGATTGCCGGGCAAGGTCAAGTTCTCACTATCCGGGAGAGATGGCGATTCGAATCGATTTCAACCGAGCTCGGGGGGTATTCCCAACACACACCCAGGCAGACTGGATCGAGTCGCCTTAGGTTACTCTTCGCACAACTTCAGGCGTGGGCCGGGTTCTCGCGTCGGCAAAACCGGAAAGTCGGATAGCCGGGATGTTCAAGCCATGCTAACCCAAGGACAACGCCAGGGGCAGTTATACATGCTTGCCCTTGGTCTAGTATGCCGCTATCCCGCGAATTGCCCAACCGCCCCCGCTTTCCCGTCTTGAGTTGAACTAACGAGCTTCACGGCCACTTGGCACACAGGGGCCGGGCCAACTATGTATTAGGCTGCGTTCAACATGACCAAGAGTGAAACAACGACTCCGGTCCTTAATCGACTCGGACCGGGGTCCACTTGCCCCGCCCGGTCTTCTTTTAATTAATCACCGTGTTCACTTCCATGATACTACATAATGCCAATAGTGACCAAAGAGTAACCACCTATAACTCGCGGATGACAGGAAATCACCCGACTTCTACCGGTCTAAGCAGGGCTAAGCATTTGCATCGCTCCTAACCTAGACATGGGATTCAGGATATAAAATATATACTGGACAAGGATAGGGTAAGTGCAACAACATCTTCAACCAACTCCTAAACTTAATGCAATAAACAACATAAAGTACTCAAGTGCATTTTATGAAAAATGGGAGGCTTAATATGCTCCGGGGCTTGCCTTTCACAAAGGTTGCAGGCTCGTGATTAGGGCACTCAGTTAGTTCTTCTTCTCCGACGGAGTTGCTTTCGCCGGTTGGTCCCTCCGGCTCCTCCTCCTGCTGCAGGTCCCCGAACTCCAAGACCGTTACCCCCTTCGGCGAACCTATTGAATGCAATGCATAATGAGAATAATGAATGCACAAAAATGATTATGTAAGAGAGTGAATAACAGCAACAACACTAAACCTCCAGCTGAGGTGATGACTCTATTCAAATCACTTTAAGTTACAGAGTAGGTGCATATCTCCTCTCTAAACAAGATTGAACACTCACCAAGCAAGTCAAGGTATAACTTTTCATCATCAGTTAAGGACATACAACCTGCACCTAATCACGTGTATAAATTAGCAAAGCATCTACAAGATATAAGTCACACACACAAGGGCAAGTATTCAAAGCAAACACATTTCAGGATTTCTGTCCTACACAAAGCAGCTGAAAGAAACAACTCAAACTGGAGTTCTAAAGCTCCAAAGGACATGTATGAGGACATTCTGGAAAGCTCAAGAAATTGTCTACAACTCTTATTTAGACATTATAGACAGATTCACAATTCAAAAATGCCAAACAATCAGCTTTCCCAGATCTGTCCAGAAATTCCAGAGAGGAACCCTTTCTCTGGAACCTCACAAGATAATACCATAACTCTTAAACTACTCCACCAAATGCTTTCAAATTTTAACAGCAACTAGATAATGAAATTATCTACCACTTTTCTATTGACCACAAAGTCCGAAAACACCATCTAAGCTATGCAACAACAAAAGTATCACCAGCTGTCCAGAAAAGCTTAAATTGGAGAATTAATTATTTACTCATGTTCAAACTTACAATTCAAGCTCACCCAACCTGACCAAAAGTTAAAGTATGACTAATGATTAACCAAAAAATCCTAACAAGCCATCCTAAAACATTAATTAAAGTAACCTTTTCAATTTATTTCATTATTTAAGGGCACAAATGAGCACATAGCAAAACTGCCCAGAAAATTCCATAAAAATTACAGTAGACTACTTATAGCTCATATAGACCACAGTTCAAATTTCACAGTAAAGTACTAAGTACAACTTCCTGTACCAAAAGAACAAGCCACACAAGCTTAAAGATGGGAAATTCACAATTTCATTTGAAAAGTATCAAACAACAGATTTATAATTTTTCTTAGCATTAAGATAGCACCAAGATACAATGTCCCAAGTTTCACCTCATAAACATGCATACAGAAAACATGGTAAATATATTACCAAACAATGCCTAAAATCAACTTATTTAGCAAACTGCTCTGCAAAACAGGGATACATGCCTAACAATATTTTTCATAGGCAGAGTAGGTCAAAACAAAACTAACCTCACAGGTTTCACATTTTTAGCACTAATTAATAATTAGTTATGCATTAAACCATTTTCCAAGGCCTAGAACAAAATAAATACACCAAACAAAATTTACTGCAGAACATGCCATGTTTCATATTTTTATTAAAAACTAGACAACTCCAGAAACCTAGCAAAATTGGAATCACCTCATTTGGACACTCCTAGCTCCAGATATGATTTATGGAAGATATAAGCATTTTCTGGAAATAAATAAAAATAAAAACCTAAATCTACAGCCACTGTCACGTGGGGCCCACGGGTCAACGGACCCACCCGTCACCGAGACCGGGAATGCAGCAGCGGCGGCGGCGGATTTGACCGGGCGACGGCTTGCCGGGCGATGTCTCCGGCGAAACCAATCACCACCCGGCGTGCTCACCATGTCACTATGGCGTCGATTGAGGTAGGTAGGGTGGGCGTGATCGGCCGAGCAAGCTCGGCGGCGGCGATGGCGGCATCGGCGGTGCCGGCGGCGCCCATTGCCGTTCCGGCAATGTCGCGTCCAATTGGGCGTGGAATAGGGTTTTGGAGGTCCTAATCGAAGCTAGGGTTTGGGATTGGCGGCGGCGGTGAGCTCAGAGAAGCTCGGCCGCGTGCGCATGGCAATGGCGGCGGCGAGCACGACGGCGGCGTGCTTCGTTCCGGCGTCGCGGAAGACCTAATCAGCCTAACCAATACCCGAGCTCGATCTACAACCCTAGACGGCTATGAGAACCCTAAAACAGAGAGCGAGAAACTCCAAAGAAGGCCCCGGAGCGTGAGCTCGTGCTCGGCGGATCTCAACGGCGGCCAGGAGAAATTCCGGCGGACCCTAATCAACCTAACCAGCTAGGATTCCACATTCTACATCACAAAAACGAGCTCACGGTGCTTGAGAGAAAACAGGAATGGTGGTGGCAAGCAGCGCCACGGCGTGATGGAGGGCGGCGCCATGGTGACGAGCCGCGTGGTGGCGGACAATGTGGCCTCACCTAGGAAACAAGGTGCTAGCGTGTCAAGCAATGGCGTGGCTCATGGCGAAGCTTTTGGGCGGAGTCCGGTGGCTAGAGGCGTGGTGGTTGTGGAGTCTGCCTCTCTTTGGCGAAACTACGGCGACGGCAGAGTCGCCCCTTCTCCTCCGGCTCTCCGCCCGGGCGAAAAGAAGAAGAATAAGGCGAAGGGGGAGAGAGGCCGAGGTAGGGCGCGGTGATGTGGTGGCGACGCCGCCCGGCGTGGTGGGTCCCAGCGCCGGCGTACGGCCTCCACTTGGCGCCGTGCGGCTTTGCGCCGGCTCGGCCACCTCCCCCCGTTTGAACCGAATTCAAATCGATTTGAAACCGACCGAAACCGCCATGTTCAAAGTCATTGAAATTCAAAAACGAATCCGATTCAAAGGGAAACTTCATAATAAAGTTATAGATTGATAGGTGCTCTCTAACTTTCATTATACGAACTTGAGCTGGATCGGCTTGGTTTGCAAACTTATAAGGCTCGAAGAAACACCCTAAAAACAAAAACCGCACTCGGTTTCGGACTTAGCCATTTTCAGAAATCCAAAACAGCCCTGTTTTTTGGTGTTAAGGTTAATTTTGGGCATCTTGCGCACATTTTCAGAGCTTGAGCCTTAAACAAAGTTTGTTCTCCATAAAATTCTCTACAACTTTGTTTTGGGGTGCACAGCCATGCAAAGTTTCTAACTTGCACTTTCTAAACAGTCAAAGCAAACAGCTCTAGGAGTCATACAAAGTCAAACCAACACTTAAGAGCATCATTAGGCAATTTGATCAACACGAACAATGTTCCATTAAGTGTCCTAAACATCATTGAACTACTGTAGAGCATATTTGACACTGTTACATATCATGGCATAGTATCAACAAGCAAGGCAAGCATAGAATGACCATCACGGGGAGTTGCAACATGAAAAATGCATAATGACTTGTCATGTATATGCATATATGAGATGATGATGATGCTCATGATCAGTTCATGCAGGTGATTTAGTAGACCAAACACCAGAGGTGTTACAGCCCTCCCCCCTTAAAGGAATCTCGCCCCGAGATTAGGTAAACGTACCATTGTTCGGCAAATGAAGGATATACTTCTCTTAGGTAATCTTCCCTTTCCCAAGTAGCATCCCAATCACTCTCATTGTTCCAAGTGACCTTATGAAACCGGATCACTCGATTATGTGTAATTCTCTCTTTAGTATCAAGAACCTTCACTGGTCGTGCTTCATATGTTAAATCTGATTTTAACTCTACATCTTGGGTTTCTATTCTTTCTTCAGGCACCCGAAGGCATTTCTTGAGTTGAGAAACATGGAAAACATCAAAGATAGCACTCATCTCTGGTGGTAACTGAATTTTATATGCTACCTTTCCCCTTTTCTCCGTGGATTTGATAAGGACCCACATACCTCGGGGCTAACTTCCTTTTGACTCCAAAACGCTGCACACCTTTCATGGGAGACACCTTGAGATACACATAGTCTCCAACTTCAAACTCAATAGGGCGCCTTCGCCTATCTGCGTAATTCTTTTGTCGAGATTGGGCAGCCTTAATGTGTTGTTGGATAACCTTCACTTTCTCCTCGGCCTCCTGGATTAACTCCAGGCCATAATACCAACGTTCACCCGGCTCAACCCAATGAGAAGGTGTTCGACATCTTCTTCCATACAACGCTTCAAAAGGAGCCATCTTAATACTTTCTTGATAACTATTGTTATATGAGAACTCGGCCAAATGTAACCAGCTCTCCCAAGATCCTCCTGCGGATAGAACACAAGACCGTAGCAAGTCTTCTAGAATTTGATTGACTCTTTCTGTCTGACCAGAGGTTTGAGGGTGATAAGCTGAACTACTGAACAAGTTGGTGCCCAATGCTTTGTGCATATGCTCCCGAAAACGTGCAACAAACTGTGGCCCTCGATCGATATGATGGTTTTAGGAACACCATGGAGTCGATAAATCTGAGCCATATACAACTCGCACATTGGTGGGGCGGATAGTGACACTCACAGGAATAAAATGGGCGCAGTCTTGGTCAAACGATCCACGATCACCCAAATAGAATCATGACCCTTTTGCGTCATGGGCAAACCGGTGATAAAGTCCATGCTGATTTCTTCCCACTTCCAGCTAGGGGACGAGAGAGGTTGGAGTGGACCAAAGAGGCTTAAGATGAACGGCCTTAACCCGACAACAAGTATCACAACGGGCCACAAAGTCAGCAATCTCTAGCTTCATTTTGGTCCACCAAAATCTAGGTTTCAAGTCTTCATACATCTTGCTACTACGGATGGATAGAATAATTGGAAGAATGAGCTTGACTAAGATCTGTTGCCTAAGGTCTTTATCTTTGGGTACCACTAGACGATCATCAAACCATAAGACACCTCTTTCATCCACACGAAAGCGAGTGGCTGGTTTTAACTTCATTTTCTTCTTGATATGAAAGATGCCCACGTCGGTCTTTTTGAGCCTCAATAATTTTATCTCGTAAGTGTGGAGCTCAAGGTGATATTGTGGAGTACCACTTTGGATGCATAAGGTGAGCTAAGTGATAGTCTCCTTGGATAGCGTAACTAGAATGAGACTTTCTACTCGGTGCATCGGCAACTACATTTGCCTTTCCAGGGATGGTAGTGCACTTGCAAATTGTAGTCCTTGATCAACTCAAGCCACCTTCGTTGGCGCATATTCAACTCAGGTTGAGTAAAGATATACTTCAGGCTTTTATGATCAGTGTAAATGTGGCACACATTACCCAACAAGTAATGTCTCCATATCTTCAAAGCATGAACTACTGCCGCCAACTCTAGATCATGTGTGGGATAGTTAACTTCGTGTTTTTTCAAGAATCGACGAGAAGCATAAGCAATAACTCGCCCCTCCCGCATAAGCACACAACCAAGACCGATGCCCGAGGCATCGCAATAAACATCAAAGGGCTTCTCAATATCCGGTTGAGCTAAGACAGAGCGGAGAAGTCAACAAAGTTCGCAAAGTGCGAAACGCGGACTCGCATTCCGAGGTCCAAACAAACTCTTCGCCTTTTTGAAGTAGCTTGGTCATAGGCTTTGCTATTTTAGAGAAGTCGAGAATAAACCTGCGATAATACCCAAAGCAAGACCAAGGAAACTACGAACTTCGAGAGACGTGGTTGGAGGCTCCCAATCTAAGACTTGTTGCACTTTTGAAGGATCTCTGAAACCCCATTCTCCGAGAAATATGACCAAGGAAAGAAACTTCCTTCAACCGGAACTCACACTTGCTAAATTTAGCATAAAGCTGATGTTCTCGCAATCCGACAACACCACCCTTAAATGCTTAGCATGGTCTTCCTTATTCTCGAGAATAAACCAAGATATCGTCAATGAATACCACAACGAACTTATCCAATTCCGGCATGAATACCGAATTCATCGGTACATGAAATGGGCGGGAGCATTCGTCGGACCAAAAGACATGACAAGATACTCATATAACCCATACCTGGTTGCGAAAGCCGTCTTTTCAATATCTTCAGGATAGATTCGAATCTGATGATACCCCGAACGTAAATCAATCTTGGAAAACACTTTGGCTCGAGAGAGTTGATCAAATAAGATATCAATCCGGGGCAAAGGATATTTATTTTTGATAGTAACTTCATTTAGAGGCCGATAATCTACACACATACGCAAGGATTGATCTTTCTTCTTAACAAAGATAGCCGGACAGCCCCATGGAGAGGAACTAGGACGGATCAAGCCTTGTGTCATCAACTTCTTAAGTTCTTCCTTCATTATAGCCAACTCATTTGGAGGCATACGGTAAGGCCTTCTAGATATAGGTGCGGCACCTGGGATTAGATCTATCTTGAACTCGACATCACGTACAGGTGGTAAGCCGGGCAACTCTTCTGGGAAGACATCCGGAAACTCACATACCACTGGTATAGCAGCAATACTGTCGCTCAAAACAGAATTTGCCGTCGGATTTGAATCCACAAACTCCGGAAGAGGCACTAGAAAACCTTCATTGGTACCCGGATCTCTCAGCATGACTACCCTGGTGGATGTATCAATAAGGACCCCATGATGACTCATCCATCTCATTCCTAATATCACATCTATCTTGAGATTGGGTAGGATGATAAAAGTTTCACTATACACTCGACCCCCAATATCAAGACGCACACCCCTTACTATCTGGTTAGTGGCCACGGGATTGCCCGCTGCACTAATATTGAATTTACCCTCTTCCAGATTTATGATATTCATATTGTGCTCAGATGCAAAGAGAGGACTCATGAATGAATGAGAAGCACCAGAATCAAAGAGCACAACAAAGCAGGATGATTATCAACTAAGAACTTACCAGCTGTGACTGTCTCACCAAATAGGGATTTCCTCAACAAAGAAAGATAGTGCACATGCCCCGGGCGGGGTGCATTCTGATTCCCCTGCTTCTTGGGATAAGGGCAATTCTTGGACCAATGCCCTGATTTGCCACAATTCCAACACGGCATGTGGCTTGGTGGAACATTAGAGCGGGACGGACCAGAAGAGCCCTTAGGCGAGCAACCGCGTGAAACCCCATGATAACCGGTCTTGTTTTGATTCTTCTTACGTGGTGGTCGATAGCGAGAAGGTGCGGTGGGAGGGCGATAAGGAGCCCTAGAAACCATTTGGAGCCTTGGATTGAGATGACCCGGCAAGATCGAATGCCCTCTTACGGCTCTTAGAAGCAAAGTACACAGCATTGCTATTCTCTTGAGTAAGAGTATCACCGATAAAGTCATTAAAAGTGGTGCACTTGCTTTGGTACTCATCGTTTTCATCAACTTAGGGCCAAGACCCCGCTTAAAACTAGCGATCTTCTTAGCTTCAAGATCAACAAATTCTGGTGCATATCGGGACAAGTTATTGAAATCTTGCGGATACCCAGTCACACTCTTGTTGCCTTGAGTTAATTTCATAAACTCGGTATGCTTGATTGCCATAAGACACGGCGGAATGTAGCGCCCACGAAAGTCGGCCTGAAACGCTCCCAAGAAATAGGAACATTTTCGGGGTAGGTGGTACGATGATGAGCCCACCAAATTCCTGCGGGACCACAGAATCGATGTGAAGCATACTCGGTTTTCATATTGTCGGGCACATTCAGCATACGGAACTTACGCCTTATAGTATTTAGCCACTCATCGACTTCCAAAGGCTCTTCAGCTTCCTTGAAAATAGGTGGATTAGTGCCCAAGAAATCCCTGAAATCATCATCTTGCTCCCCGATCGTGGTCCCGACGCCCACGATGTCCATCACGGTTGGCTAATTCTCGAACGAAGACGGCCAAAGCCCGGCCGTCCCTCGGCCAACATAGCCATTAGCTCACCGGAGTAGGAGGTGGTGGCGGTGGTGGTGGATCGACACCAAACACCTCCCCAAAGACTACCCGCACGGGGTGTTATGGCGCGGCATCATCGCATCACACATCCAATTGAGCATCAGTGTTGATGTTTGGATAAAACATAGACAATGATCAAATTATGCCGAACTGTATTCATTGGAGAGAAATACATTCATACAATAAAACAGGGCACAATAACTCATTTCCATTCCACAACATCAACAACATAATAGCACAATGATAGCGAGTCGTGCATCAATTTAACACAAAGTGCGATAGACATAATTAGCTCACACCCCGGGAGCGAAACACTTGTTCCAACAAGTCATCGAGGTCTACAAAAGCAAGGTCCGAATAGAGTCACGGCCTAATTACTATTACATCATGGATGTTCAGAAAAGATATAACAAGTGAATTACATTCATCCATCAAAAGCATCCCTAAGGGGCTAATTAGAACTAGGAGCTAGTCTAAGCATCATCCTCAGAGTCGAGACCCGAGTCATCATCCGCCTCAGGTGGTCGCTGCATCTGGCTGAACCTGCTCCTCAGGATCATCTGCTGCCATCTCCACATCCTCATCCTCAGCTATAACTCCTGGATCCTGCTGTGGCTCAGGAGGAAGAAGAGGATGCATCTCATTTTGCCTCATGTGGATCTCCTCGTGAAGAGCGTTGTTGTATTCCCTCCAAAGCATCATTCGGACGACGGAGGTCTCTAATCTCATTCGAAAGCGACGCTCACGGCGGTTGGCCGATCCCCATGATACGCTCCAAGTCTCGTATCTCGCTCTGAATGATCGCATCGCGCTCACGTATAGCGGCATCCCTCTCTGTACCACTTGGTGCCGGTGAGCATGAATCTCTTTGTACCTCGGTCGGTGCCTCCCGCCTTGCACGGAAAGCGGTGATCAGGTGAGTGTTCCTTTCTCTACCAACTGCGTAAAAGCCTGGTGATCTCCTCATGAGCTGCATTCACTCGCTCCCCGAAGGCCATCTTTGGTCTGGTCGCCGAAAGCTTCATAACGGCAAACATTGCACTCATAGCATCACAAGTGCTAGCTGCACGCTCATCTCTTGCGAACCAAAGCTTGGGTGGGAATTTGCTCCCATTCTGTCCCATGAGTTGGGCATTCCTCGGGAAACTCCCAATAGGTCCCCAGAGCTCCGGTCGGGATGGTCTGACCGGATCTTCAGAAGCATGTGAAAAGCTGCAGCCTGGGCTGCCTCCCACAGAGTCACACCACTCTTAGTGATGGTGGACGGCTGGATCTGAGGAGTGCTTGGCCTTTCCTTGACCCTCAACGTCACTTCATAGCCTTGCCCTTCCTCCTCGGTCCAGGAGTAGCGAGGCGGCTTGGTGTGCCCCGCTAACTTCAACACCCTCCACAAGAGAGTGGGAGTGCCAAAGTACTCCAGGAAGTGGCCACGCTGGGGAGGATCTGACGAAGAGGAGGCCATCTGTGGAACAATATTCGATTACAAGGGTAAGAAACCTTATATAACCGAACGATTACTTTAAGGGAGGGAAAAATTTAGTGAGTGAGCAATGTATTTAATCATGATGCATGAAACGTTCCAACGTCCTCACATCCTAGGATAAATTTATTTTTCTAGCGTTCTAGACGGTGGCATACATACGTTCTCTCAATATGCGTAACTAGGCGGTCTACACGTTTGCGCTGTTAGTGTACCTGCAGAAGAATTCATTGCAGCCCAACAGTTCCCAATATAAAAATTTCACAAACAACAAAATCCTTGGAAAGCAGTAAAAAGCTAAATACTTTCCACAAATGCGTCCCAACACATTTGCTTCGGTATCACAACTACCCGACAGTTTACCCACAATTAAATACCTTCATAATTGCATGGTTTTGACATACAATTAATCCAATATGACAATCTAGCACTTCCCTAGACCGCCGGGTTGGACAGTCATGCTCTCACAACTCCCTTACCTTGGGCGTAGCTGCAAAAATTTAATCTACAACATATATGGCTATTTCATATATGAAGGCTGTCTCCACCATTAGACCACAGGGCAGCGTATTGCGGTCATCACACTTCTCACCTTGGCATGGTCGTCGATGCAAGAATAAAACCCCCAAGTTAGTACTTATATAAGCCACCTAATAATCCTTAATAGGGCATAAGGGATGACCACTGGCATGGTATAAAATTTAATTTCAGATTTAGATTCTAAGTATAAACCTAGTGTTTTACCCAAAAATATTCCCGTTTTGCAAACAAATTCTTTTGTTTTTAAATAGACAAATGGTGAATTACGTCAAATCTTGCTCTGATGCCAGGTATGTAAGAACCGACCAAATTATAAGAGCACAAGTATAAATCAATCACCGAAGTGACTAATTCCACGCTTGAGCCCATATAATCCCGGTAGTCCGGAAATCTCGAAGGATTTCAAACCAACCAAAACATACAAGCCAAGATCGAACACAACTTAACATAATTCACCATCCGTTACATCAGAGTTCACAAATTACATAACATAGAAGTACTTGGTTATTACAATACCAGTTTGCAGTAATAAAAGCCACATAGTTTTAAAACCATTCGAGAACACACACTTAGTTCAGATACATGCCAGTTCCATAGTCATCCCACAAAAGCACATGATAAGATAAAAGATATGATCTTTGCCCGAGATCTAGTCCTCATCCCCAGCAGGGTGAAGACATACCAAACAGTAGCCTGTATAAAGCATATCATCTGCAACAAGAGGGAATAAACCCTGAGTACGAGAATGTACTCAGCTAGACTTACCCGTCATAAATCAGAAATAAGATGACACCAAGGAATATGCAAGGCCGAAATATAAGTGGAGCTAGCTTGACATCAATTTGCATAAAAGCATAAGTGATATTTAATGAAACAAGTTAAAATTACACTAGCGCAGCTTAATTTATATTTACCTTTCATCTAAGTGTGCCCTGTACTAAGCAAACACTTATTTATAACAAGCATTAATAACCATATCCAAATTAGTACAGCTTTCCAATAACAACATCAAATGGAACCATAGTTATTTTAATGAGATCTACGCTGCCAGGCAAGGTCAAGTTCTCACTATCCGGGAGAGAGACGGCGATTCGAATCGATTTCAACCGAGCTCGGGGGGGTATTCCCAACACACACCCAGCAGGCTCGGATCGAGTCGCCTTTAGGTTACTCTTCGCACAACTCAGGCGTGGGCCCGGTTCTCGCGTCGGCAAAACCGGAAAGTCGGATAGCCAGGATGTTCAAGCCATGCTAACCCAAGGACGACGCCAGGACAGTTATACATGCTTGCCCTTGGTCTAGTATGCCGCTATCCCGCGAATTGCCCAACCGCCCCCCGCTTTCCCGTCTTGAGTTGAACTAACGAGCTTCGCGGCCACTTGGCACACAGGGCCGGGCCAACTATGTATTAGGCTGCGTTCAACATGACCAAGAGTGAAACAACGACTCCAGTCCTTAATCGACTCGGACCGGGTCCACTGCCCCTGCCCGGTCTTCTTTTAATTAATCACCAGGTTCACTTCCATGATACTACATAATGCCAATAGTGACCAAAGAGTAACCACCTATAACTCGCGGATGACAGAAATCACCCGACTTCTACCGGTCTAAGCAGGGGGCTAAGCATTGGCATCGCTCCTAACCTAGACATGGGATTCGGGATATAAAATATATCTTGGACAAGGATAGGGTAAGTGCAACAACATCTTCAACCAACTCCTAAACTTAATGCAATAAACAACATAAAGTACTCAAGTGCATTTTATGAAAAATGGGAGGCTTAATATGCTCCGGGGCTTGCCTTTCACAAAGGTTGCGAGGCTCGTGATTAGGGCACTCGCTTAGTTCTTCTTCTCCGACGGAGTTGCTTTCGCCGGTTGGTCCCTCCGGCTCCTCCTCCCCGCTGCAGGTCCCCGAACTCCAAGACCGTTACCCCCTTCGGCGAACCTATTGAATGCAATGCATAAATGAGAATAATGAATGCACAAAAATGATTATGTAAGAGAGTGAATAACAGCAACAACACTAAACCTCCAGCTGAGGTGATGACTCTATTCAAATCACTTTAAGTTACAGAGTAGGTGCATATCTCCTCTCTAAACAGGATTGAACACTCACCAAGCAAGTCAAGGTATAACTTTTCATCATCAGTTAAGGACATACAACCTGCACCTAATCACGTGTATAAATTAGCAAAGCATCTACAAGATATAAGCCACACACACAAGGGCAAGTATTCAAAGCAAACACATTTCAGGATTTCTGTCCTACACAAAGCAGCCGAAAGAAACAACTCAAACTGGAGTTCTAAAGCTCCAAAGGACATGTATGAGGACATTCTGGAAAGCTCAAGAAATTGTCTACAACTCTTATTTAGACATTATAGACAGATTCACAATTCAAAAATGCCAAACAATCAGCTTTCCCAGATCTGTCCAGAAATTCCAGAGAGGAACCCTTTTCTGGAACCTCACAAGATAATACCATAACTCTTAAACTACTCCACCAAATGCTTTCAAATTTTAACAGCAACTAGATAATGAAATTATCTACCACTTTTCTATTGACCACAAAGTCCGAAAACACCATCTAAGCTATGCAACAACAAAAGTATCACCAGCTGTCCAGAAAAGCTTAAATTGGAGAATTAATTATTTACTCATGTTCAAACTTACAATTCAAGCTCACCCAACCTGACCAAAAGTTAAAGTATGACTAATGATTAACCGAAAACCTAACAAGCCATCCTAAAACATTAATTAAAGTAACCTTTTCAATTTATTTCATTATTTAAGGGCACAAATGAGCACATAGCAAAACTGACCAGAAAATTCCATAAAATTACAGTAGACTACTTATAGCTCATATAGACCACAGTTCAAATTTCACAGTAAAGTACTAAGTACAACTTCCTGTACCAAAAGAACAAGCCACACAAGCTTAAAGATGGGAAATTCACAATTTCATTTGAAAAGTATCAAACAACAGATTTATAATTTTTCTTAGCATTAAGATAGCACCAAGATACAATGTCCCAAGTTTCACCTCATAAACATGCATACAGAAAACATGGTAAATATATTACCAAACAATGCCTAAAATCAACTTATTTAGCAAACTGCTCTGCAAAACAGGGATACATGCCAAACAATATTTTTCATAGGCAGAGTAGGTCAAAACAAAACTAACCTCACAGGTTTCACATTTTTAGTACTAATTAATAATTAGTTATGCATTAAACCATTTTCCAAGGCCTAGAACAAAATAAATACACCAAACAAAATTTACTGCGGAACATGCCATGTTTCATATTTTTATTAAAAACTAGACAACTCCAGGAACCTAGCAAAATTGGAATCACCTCATTTGGACACTCCTAGCTCCAGATATGATTTATGGAAGATATAAGCATTTTCTGGAAATAAATAAAAATAAAACCTAATCCTATTCCGACTGACAGGGGGGGCCACGGGTCAACGGACCCACCCGTCAGCCAGACCGAGACAGAGAGGCGGGCGGCGGCGATTTTTGACCGCGAAAAGCTTGTCGGCGGCGGCATCTCCGGCGAAACCAATACCAGAGGCGTGCTCCCCGTGACATGATGCGTCGGTTGGGGTAGGTAGCGGGGACTGAGGCTGACCGGAGCATGGTCGGCGGCGAGCCAAGCGGCTCGGCGGCGCCAGACGGCGGCGCCATTGCCGGTTCCGGCAATGTCGCGCCAATTGGGCGTGGAATAGGGTTTTGGGGGTCCTAATCGAAGCTAGGGTTTGGGATTGGCGGCGGCGTTGAGCCCCAGAGAGCTCGGCCGCGTGCGAGGCAATGGCGGCGGCGAGAGCACGATGGCGGCGTGCTCGCTCTCTGGCTAGCGGAACCCTAAGTGGCCTAACCAATTAGAGCTACGCCAACTACAACCCTCATGACGGCTATAAGACAGGGACAAAGAGAGAGCGAGCGACTCCGGCGGAGCATCGCCGGAGCTCAACGGGCGGCGGAGAAATCGGCTCAGCCCTAATCGGCTAACCAGCGGCGGCATCACAAAACGGCTTCACAATGCGAGAGAAAACAGGGAATGGTGGTTGGGCGAGAGATGGTGCTAGCAGCGGCCAGGTGATGGAGGGCGTCATGGTGAAAACAAGGTGCTAGGCGGTGGCGATTTGAGGATGGCGGCGGGCGGTGGTCTGTGGTGTGAGGCGTGGTGTGGTTGGCGGAGTCGCGCGGCGTCGGCGTCCGTCAGCCTCCTTCTTCCTCCGCCCAAGCGCGAACAGATGGCAAAGAGAGAATGCGGCGAGAGAGAGGGTCGGGGCGGCGTCGTGGCGACTTGAGACGGTGGCGGCCTGACGCAGGGGGCCAGCGCCGACGTACGGTCGCCACTTGGCTGCGTGCTGCCGCCGTCGGCCACCTCCCCTCCCGAACTCGAATTCAAATCGATTTGAAACCGACCGAAACCGCCATGTTCAGGTCATTGAAATTCAAAAACGAATCCGATTCAAGGGAAACTTCAGTAATAGAAGTTATAGATTGATAGGTGCTCTACAACTTTCATTATACGAACTTCGAGCTGGATCGGCTTGGTTTGCAAGTTATAAGGCGAAGAAGTACCCTAAAAAAAAAAACCGAAGCACACTTTTCAGACTTAGCCATTTTCAGAAGGTTAAAACAGCCCTGTTCTCAGCAGAGAAGGTTACTTTTGGGCATCTTGCGCACATTTTCAGAGCTTGAGCCTTAAACAAAGTTTGTTCTCCATAAAATTCTCTACAACTTTGTTTTAGGGTGCACAGCCATGCAAAGTTTCTAACTTGCACTTTCTAAACAGTCAAAGCAAATGGCTCTAGGAGTCATACAAAGTCAAACCAACACTTAAGAGTATCATTAGGCAATTTGATCAACACGAACAATGTTCCATTAAGTGTCCTAAACATCATTGAACTACTGTAGAGCATATTTGACACTGTTACATATCATGGCATAGTATCAACAAGCAAGGCAAGCATAGAATGACCCTCACAGGAGTTGCAACATGAAAAATGCATAATGACTTGTCATGTATATGCATATATGAGATGATGATGATGCTCATGATCGGTTCGTGCAGGTGATTTAGTAGACCAAACACCAGAGGTGTTACATGGCGTACAGCTTATGCTCTCTAAGTCCGGTGAGCACAACTCTCAAATGCTGGGCATGCTCTTCTTCATTCGTAGAGTACACCAGAATATCATCCAAAAATACAATCACAAACTTATCCAATTCTGGCATAAAGACTGAATTCATAAGATACATAAAGTATGCAGGAGCATTCGTCAAGCCAAAAGACATAACGAGATACTCATACAACCCATACCTAGTGACGAAAGCAGTCTTATGCACATCTTCCGGACGAATCTTGATCTGATGATACCCTGACCTCAAGTCAATCTTAGAAAACACTTTAGCTTTAGACAACTGATCAAACAGGATATCAATTCTCGGCAGAGGGTATTTGTTCTTGATTGTTACGGCATTGAGTGGCCGATAATCAACACATAACCGCAAGGAATGATCTTTCTTCTTCACAAACAAAGCTGGACAACCCCATTCGGAAGTACTTGGCCCGATGAAACCCAACTTCTTCAAATCATACAACTGCTTTCTTCAACTCGCTAGCTCATTGGGAGGCATACGATACGGTCTCTTGCAGATTGAGCTGTACCGTGCACTAGATCAATTGCAAACTCAATGTCTCTCGCAAAGTAGCCCGGATAAATCTTCGGGGAAAAACATCGAAAACTCACAAACCACGTGAATCTCTCGAAAAGAGAGCAGGGCTCGGATAGCATAGGTCAACTTGGTCATGTATCGCAACTCGAGGCAATAACACTTGGAAAGTGTCCCGGCCCGCAGGATCCGTGAGGGTAATCGTTCTATTTCCAAATCAATCACAACTTGTTTATCTTTCATCCAATCCATCCCCAAGATTACATCCATAGTTAACCCGTAGAACTACCAAATTAACTCTATATGCTTTATCTCCAATTTCAAAAATTGCACGTTCAAGCATCCGATTAGATAGGACATCAGCACCGGCGGCCGATGCGGTACCCATAATCTAATTGCTTAAGTTCTAACTCATGTGATCGTGCATATGCTTGACTCATAAAAGAATGCGATGATCCGTAATCGAATAAAACAACCTGCAGGATGCTTATTAACAAGGAACGCACCCGCAAAGGATCGGTTCTCCTCGGGAATCTCATTTATGGAGGTGTGGTGAGCACGAGCTTGGTAGGTCGTCCGCTTCTTTGGGTAGGGACAAGATTTCTTGGCGAAGTGACCCGGTTGATTGCGCTGAAGCACGGGCCCCGCAGCAGTGCATTGGCGAGGGACCACCACCCCTAGCTTGAGCTTGAGGTGCGGGTGGGCGATAGCCCCTCTCGGTTCTTTGGGGGTGGTGGAGCATTCCTCTTTGGAGCAGTGCACGGAACCTTGAGTTTTGCAATGAGAGGGCGGTGCATCGAGGACGATTAGCCATTGAGGCCTCAGATCGAGAAGATCCTCCCTCGAAGTTCCTCTTGCGGTTCTTGGAAGGCGGCGTGTTGTTGTTGTTCTCTTGAGTCAAGCAATCACTGATGAACTCATTGAAGGTAGCTCTTGAACTGATGCCCATAGTCTTGGCCATCTTGGTGTTGAGGCCTCTCTTGAAGCTAGCTATCTTGTTTTCTTCAGTGTCCACATAGGTAGGAGCATAGCGTGACAAGTTGTTAAACTCTTGCAAGTACTCATTCACGCTCTTATTACCTTGGTTAAGCTTCATGAACTCAGATACTTTCATAGCCATCAGACCCGGTGGGACATAAGTGTTTCGCGGAACATCCGGGTAAACCGCGCCCCAGTGATTGGAGTGTTTGGCGGGAAAGTGGCACGTTGATGAGACCACCACATTCCAAATTGGCCCTGCACCGATGTGCCCCCCTACTCAACCTTCGGCGTCTCGGTCATGCGCAGAAGACGAAACTTGTCTTCCATCGTGTTGATCCACTCTCGAGAGCCTCGAGCGGTTCCTTAGCTTGCAAGAACTTGGGTGGATCCGTGTCCGTAAAAATCTTGAAAGAGCTGTATGGTTGATTCGACGGTCCACGGTGGCCCCCGTGGATCGGGTGTTTTGTTTCAATGTCGCGCAACGTGGCCTCCATGTTACGCCGACTACCGAGGAACCATTGGAAAAGTTGCTCGGCGGTCAATGGTGGTGGAGGTGGTGGTGGCGATTCCGTCCCCGGGGTTTGCTCCGTTACCCCGTTTCCTCCGTTGCCTCCGTGGCTACCATTTCCACCGTTTCCGCCATTACCATCACCATTGCCTCCTTGGCCGGATCCGTCACCAACCAAGGACCCACCGGCAAGACGGGCGAGTTCCAACCATCTCGCATATTTCAGCATCAAGTAATCATTAGGTGATGTTACAACATTGTAAGCGAATGTAATAATCATGCCAATGAATTATTGGGGAAAATAAATTCATTCTCAACACATAGGCATAAAGATTCACTCCCACAATTTATAACATCACTAATTCGGTTACTGAATAAAAGCATCATCCAGGGCATACAACATCCAAAATTGCCAAAGATACATATACACTGGACTTTAGGCGTTCGGATAGCACCACAACACATGACAATCCAACACACAAGAGTCACATCTCATCGGGTTACATGCCAACAACAACAAAAGACAAGAGCGCAACTACGACTAGCGATGAGACTACTAGCCTACTCGTGCTCGCTACCGACGTCGGACTCAGCAGCTAGAACAACATCGTCGTCGGATGCAGGCTCGGGTGCAGGTGGAAGATCAGCGTCCTCCTCGCCTCCATCGGCGTCGATGACTCCAGGCTCCATCTCCGTAGCTCCAGGACCATGGTGACCATGAACCTGGTTGTACAGAACGTGGTACTCCCCGTGAATTTGGTCAATGTACTGCTCACGATCAAAGAGTAAGTGCCCCACCGGGTGACTTCGCCCGGGCTTCATTCCTCTCATAGTGACCAATCCGGGCCATCATCCCGTCGGCGTTCTTCTCGTACTTCTCATAGCGTGCAACACGTGCGCCAAGAAAGTCTCGAGCTCCCCGGGTGACCTCTCTCACATCTGCCTCAACCTCGTCTCTGGTAGCTATGATGGTGTCCATCTGCTGCCTCAAGTCTCGGACTTGGTCCGAGTGCTCCTTCTTCATTTTCTTCTCATTCTTCCACATAGCCTTGTTCCGATCCACCGAGCTTGTACATGGTAGTTTCAAAGAGCATCGTATGCCCGCATCATGGCATACATGGAACTCATAGCCGTGTTATCACCGCCATCAATCTCGTCAACTCCCCGGCCAACGTGCACGGCTAGGGGACTCGCTCCCAAAACAAAGGTCCCGAGGATCATCCCTAGAAAAGTCCCCGCCAAGGCCGTTGCCGCTCGTGAGGAAAGCGCCCATGATCCGGGCGGAGCACATGGAATGCGGCTCGCTAGCCCCATCCCGCGCTGTGACCCCAAGTGGCACGGACACGCCACCCGTCCCCACTCGGAGTCCGGGTGGAGTGGAGGAACAAGATCTCCATAGCAACCAAGTCGCCTCCACGACGTGGCTCCTCTCAGAACCCCAGAATAGACGGGCCGCTGCTCCTCGGGCAGATCCGGCGTGACCTAGCACCCTCCGAGAAGCGTGGGCATGCCAAACTCCTCAAGAAAGTGATCCTCCCCGATCACGGTCGCGTGGTGCAAGCCGACGGCGAGGTGCCCCCGCCCCGTGGACTTGCGTGCGGTTTGCTTAGTGCGAGCCATCCGTCGAAATTTATTCCGGGTGAGACAAGTTATTAATTAACCAATTTTAATTAATGTAAGTAATCAATTTATAAGGGAAGGTAAATGTAATGATATGAGATGAACAAACATGATGTATGCACGTATCTTACGTTCTCACAACTTAGCAAAAAATAATTCTAGCGGATATACGGTGGCATACAACGTTCTCTCATAGCGTATAACTAGTCGTTCTACACGAATCGCTGTTATGTACCCGCAGAAAATCCACTTCAAATTTCATCCCAACAAGATGAATAAATGCATTGCAGAAGTAAAGATTAAGCACTCACACGTACGTGCATTCCCAAATACACGCACATGTAGTACAACTACCCGATCCTCGTCCAAAGACGGCATCGTCTCAACAGACGGGCACAACCCACAATTAAACACCTTGGTAAGTACATGGTTTTGACATGTAAGTACTTCCCGTATCACACTAGCACTCCCCTAGATTGCCGGTTGGACAACCATGCTCTCACAACTCCCACTTACCGAAGCGTAGAGGCATTTGAACCATACATTACCATCCAAGCGAATGGCACCCATACAATTACCTTGCCGCATGGGCAAAAACAAAATAAAATATGATGCAAGCCCCCAAGTCAAGACTTAAATAGCCACCTAGAGTCCTTATTTGGGCATAAAGGATATCACCACTGGCACACTCTTAGTTTTGCAAACGAATTTTCTCAAAAGACTTATAGATCTATAAGTTGAAATCCAGTTTTAAAACCAAAATTCTTTGTTTTAAATAGACATGTGAACAAGAATCGCTAAACCTTGCTCGATGCCACCGTAATGAACCCGACCAATTTATAAAAGCATAAGTGAAAAAAAATCACTCGCTAAGCAAGCAATTGTCACACTTAAGCCGTTATAAACCCGGTAGTCCGAAATCTCGAAGGATTTCAAACCAAACATCATCAACCAAGATCGTATGGGTTTAGCGTCACCATTCGCATGTTACAACATTTCACAAATAGTTCAACAACATCGAGTGCGGAAAAATTAAAGTTATTACAAACCGAGTTCTTCAAATCCAAATAGCGGAAGTAAAGTAGTTTTAGAAGCTCAACCCAACTCACACATTTCAGATAAATAAAGTGTCGGGGCCACGTCTATCCATCAAAAGCATGTTGGGGAGAATAGTAGAGATTGACATTGCCCCGTGTCTTCTAGTCCACGGGAAAAAGACAAGTGGCGCGTGCTGTGGAAGGTATGCCCGTCAAGACAAACAACAAGCGGGAAAAACCCCGAGTACAAGAAGGTACTCACTAGACTTACCCGACTAACTCAAAGTAAAAAGACTCCAAGGAGCATGATAGGTCAGTATCGGGGGATAGCTTGACTCTTTTTGAAAAAGCGGTAGCAACATTTAAAGTGACAAATTCGGCTTTTAATCATTCCTATTTAAGCTAGGTAAGCACCTATACTATTCATCTTTATAGTATATTATTCATGATTAAGCAAGCAAGTAGTAAATCCGTAGCCATAAACATCAACTTAACTCATCATCATCATTAACCATATTTCATAATCATTACTACGATGTTGCAGCTCAAGTCAAGGTGTTCACCGTCCAGAACGATGGCGATTCGAATCGATTACTACGAGCTCGGGGGGTATTCCTCACACAAACCACGCTCACAAGCCAAATGAGCTACAGTCACACTGTGGCACATATCCGAAACAAAGCGCTGGGTCTCGCATGGAGCCACCGTACCCGGGGACCGCCCGATCGCCTTAGCCCGCCCAAGCCGGACCTCGGACTTACTCTTCGCGCCCTGTGGTCCCCCCATCCATCTCCAATACGGTGCGAACGGGTCGAGAACCGGCCGGATAGTGTTAGGCTTTGCGGTCGAAAGTGCTTATCCGGCCCGCCTAAATGTGAGGCATGCGTTCAATATGACTTGGGGTACAACAACGGTGCGGTCCTTAATCGACACGCACGGAATCACTATGGTCCAACAACCCCATAAGACTCCATCCTGGCCTCCATTTATCATAATCGAACCATCAACCGGATGATATCAACATAAGCTTTTCCATCAATAGCAAGTAACCACCTATACTCGCGATGACGTGAAATCACCCGACTTCTACCGTCTAAGCAAGCTAAGCATATTACTCGCCCTAGACTAGCGGGGTGTATCAAGGTGGGATAATCAATGGTAAAGCAAGGATGTAATGCATCAACGGTGTCACACAACTCCTATACTTAATGCAACAATCATAAAGCATAATTAGACTTGTTAGAAAGCATAGGTAAGTAGATGCTCCGGGGCTTGCCTTGCTCGAAGTCCGACGCTGGTGATTAGGGCACTCAGGCAGCTCTTCTTCGCCTTCTTCTTGTGGAACCTCCTACTGGGGCTCCTCCGGAAGATTCTTGCTCGGTCTCCCGAATACGGGAGGTCCTCCTCGCGAACTCCGTATGATACGATGCACGTGTATGAGTATGGCGAATGCATAACACATGATGCTCATGTATGGGAATGATTAATGTATCATTTGACGAGTAGGTGCATATCTCCTCTCTACTAACAATTTAGCTCATCTACCGAGTATGCGCATACCTCTTCTCTAAACACTTAGAGAAGTGCATAAAGAAGAAGAGTGGTGTGTAGGCGCACACACACACACACACACATGAATACGTAGAAATATCACTACTCATATCCAAACACCACATTTCAGTTACGATATACAGCATTACATGACCAGCAAGTATAGCATAATTAAAAGTGCACAAGAAGTAATATAGAACTCCATAAATCATTTACTTCCAATGCTTATCATTTCATGTGAATAAACAAGCTTGAACTGTGACCTCTATCTAAATAGTCCAGAAAAATCTACGAAAATTACAGGATCTACTTCATGCTATAACAAGGCCATGATAAAATTTTCATAGCAATTCATCAAACCCAACAGCCTACACAAAAAGATAAAGCAGCAGGCCAGAAATGCACATTTAATAACTTTGTATTATGAAAAGTATCAAACAACAGATTTCATATATTTATCTAGAACTTCTTAGCACAAGAGCAGTCAGCAAAATTACCAGGGCATAATTCCTTATAATTATTTTATTAAAAATCATTTAAGAATCTGCCTAGAAATGCATTTAAATCACATCTCAATATTTCTACACAGGATCTGCATGTTATACATTTTTCACCGAAAGTACATCTCATAACAAGACTAACAAAACAAGAATCATATTTTTCAGAGCAATATTCTATTTATTATGCATTTACTCGGTTTTCACCATTTAAGCATTTAAATAAATCTACATAGAAAATATTCACCAAAAATACATCTCATATTTTTCCTGAATAGATCTACTCACTACCAACCTAGCAAAGCAAGAATCATCAAATTTGGAGTTCATTTGCACCAGTAATAAAATCAAAAGGCATTTTAAGCATTTTTCGGAAAAGAAATAAACAAAAACCGAAAACGCCCGGGGTCCATAGACCCGGTCCAGTGGACCATGGGTCACTGGGCGCGCTGGGACCCCAGCGGTCCATGGCCCCACCGCCGGTTGGCCGCGCAGGGGGTACACCGGCGGCGAAGGCTCGCCGTCAGTGAGCCCCCCGGCCAACCGAGGGCACCGGCGTGCTCCTCTCGAGCACCTGGCGGTGTTGGTTGCGTCTTGGCCCGGCACGGTGGCACGGTGGCCGCCTCCTCCGGCGCCGCGGGGTGTGCGCAGCACCAGCAAACTAAAAAGGCGCTTCACGCGTGACGCGGCCGGGATTCGCCGGCGGTGGCCGTGGCCGCCGCGAGCATGGCGCCACGGCGGCGCAGCTGAGAGGCGGCGCGCGGTGGAGTGGGGTGTCGGGGCCTCAATCGGCCCTAGGGAGCTCGCCGGAGTTCGATTCGAGAGCGCGAGGCTCGTGGCGCCGCCGAGAAAGAGGGAGAATGAGCGAGCGGAACGCTGACCGCGAGCTCCACGAGCGCCGGCCATGGCGGCAGCGCGGATGGCCCGCTCCGGCCCTTACCAGAGGCGACGGCGGTGCCAAGCAACAAATACAAGTGAAGCGGTGAAGGCGGAGGTGGTGCGCTGCCGGGTGGCGTGGGGCTCGTGGGCGGCAGAACGGCGGGCGGGCGAGTCGCGGCGGCGGAATGGCGAGTAGCCGCTGGGCGGTTTCGGCTGCCGGGCGAGGGAGAGGGAGAAGGAGCGTGGTGGCAAGCAAGTGAGCGAGTGAGCGAGCGAGAGGGAGGCGCCTCCATTTCGACGGCCGGACAAGCCGGCGGGGGGCCCGCCGCCGGCGCCCGGCGGCCACGCTGGGCGCCCGGGCCGGGCGGTATGGCGAACGGGCGCCCTGCCCCGTGGCCGGTCGGCCACCATCGCGCCGGCGGCGGGTGCTGGTGTGGAACGGGCAAGGCCGAGTGGGCCGATTCGCCCGCTTTTTTTGGCTTTTTTTAAATGAATTTAAACCGAAAAGCAACCATTTGGGCAAATTTAAAAGCATTGTCATGAAAGTGCCCAAAATAAAAGTTGTAGAGAATTTAAAACTGAACAACTTTCATTCAAGGCTCAACCCCAAATTCCCAATAAATTTTGAAATACAAATTCATTTTGAATTTAGGGCAAATAAAAAGGATTTTCAATTTATTTTCTTTTGATTCAAATTGCACCAAATCTTTTGCAATAAATTTTATCAAATCATTTCAAAATGCTGGGCAAGTGAAACCAAACTTGATCAAGCAATTTGCAAAGCTAATTAATTAACAAAGCGACACTCAAGCAATTAATTAAATTAACAAATGCAACACATGAGATGATGATGCATTTAGGGTTAAATGCTTGATGATGCTTATGCCATGCTTATGAAGGTTTAAAGTTAATTAATTAAAGCCTAATGCATGCTTAACACCTGAGGTGTTACAGTCCTTGCACGTTAGAAACGTTTAGATCTTGATAGGATTGAGTGTCGTGCGGCGGATGCAAGTTCTTGATGGATTTACTCGTGATAGTTTGTTAGTTCCTTCTTCATGGACCCCAAGTCGGTTGAATTGCCGAGCTTGGTTATGCTTCAACTTGTAGTTAATTTTCACTTGTTCAAACATGTCTTCTCATGCATGCGTATTCGGCAATCAATGCTTTACGTGTTTTGTCTTCATATTAGCCAAATAAATCATATGCATAATTGGCGCATGCCTTCTATAGCCGTATGTCGCCGTAAGTGGCTTCAGGGGCGTATATACGAACTGCCCGGTCTCATCCGCGTTCCGATTTTATATTTAACAATCTTTTGTCCCTTGTCAGTTTTGGTCAAACCGACCGCACGCTTCCGGATCTCCAAACCGTGCGGGGCCGTCCGATTGAAGCCACGCTTTTCGGCTTGCCGTGTGAGGCACGGAGAGTCACGTTTCGTGTCAACACACTTTTTGGGGCCTCGCGCCTTCAGCCGAGAGATCCACAACGCCCGGTTCCCTTTTCGGTTCCGCCAGCCGGCCAACCTCACCAAGTACTCCGGAGAAACGAACCCCGAGGTATGGGCTGAACGACTACCGCTTAGCATGCAAGCCGGGCGGCGCGGGACGACGATAGGCTCATTATCCACAACCTTCCGCTTCACCTAGGCGATTCCGCGTGAGCTTGGCTGGAGCATCTCCCCGCCCGCACGATCCGCGACTGGTCCGATCTGGTCAAGGTTTTCGTGGGGAACTTCCAGGGCACGTGCGCCCTGGGAACTCGTGGGATCTCCGTAGCTGCCGCCAGAAGCCTGACGAGTCGCTGCGGGATTTTATCCGGCGCTTCTCGAAGAAGTGCACCGAACTGCCCAACGTAGCCGGCACTACCATCATCAGCGCGTTCCTTGACGGCACAACCTGCAAGGAGCTCGTCCACGAGCTAGGCCGGAAGATGCCAACCACCACCAACGAGCTGTTCGAGGTGGCGACTAACTTCGCCTCCGGCGAGGAGGCGGTAGGAGCGATTTTTCGCAATGGCAACGACAAAGGAAAGCGGAAGAAGGGAGACGCCGAGGGGGACGCATCCCGCAACCCTAAGAAAAACAAGAGAAACAAGCGGAAGGGGAGGAAGGGCAAGAAAGAGGCGGACTCCGAGGACGATCTCGTCGCTGCGGCCGACCGCAAGGCCCCCTAGGGCCCCCGGGGCCCGGGGCCTTCGATGACATGCTCAAGAAGCCCTGTCCTTTCCACAAGTTCCCCGTCAAGCACACCATGGAGGAGTCTGACTTGGCCTGCCGTTTCTACCAGAAGCGCCCCCCGCTCGAGGACAAGAAAAAGAAGAAGGAAGAGGGCAAAGGCGAGGGATTCCCTGAGGTCCACGACGTCTTCATGATCATCGGGGGGCTGCCGGCGAACCTTACCCCGCACCAGATCAAGCACGAGCGCCGCGAGGTCTTCTTGGTGTGCCCAGCCACTCCTCAGTACCCGCCGTGGTCCGCCGACGCCATCACGTACAACCTCGACGACCATCCGCTCTACGTGCCGAACCCAGGATGGTACCCGCTCGTAGTCGACCCCATCATCGGCAACGTGCGGCTCACCAAGGTGTTGATGGACGGCGATAGCGCCCTCAACATCCTCTACTCCGAGACCCTCAGCCTGTTGGGGATTGAGCGCCCACAACTCCGGCCCTGCAGCTCTCCTTTTCAGAGCATAGTGCCAGGCAAGCGTGCCTGGCCCCTCGGGCAGATCGATCTCCCGGTCTTCTTTGGGACGCCATCGAACTTCCGTAAGGAGGTCATCACCTTTGATGTGGTCGACTTCCGAGGAACCTATCATGGTATCCTTGGACGTCCCGCGTACGCGAAGTTCATGGCCGTCCCCAACTACACCTACCTCCTCCTCAAGATGTCGGGCCCAAATGGTGTCATCACCGTTGGGTCGTCCTACGAGCACGCGTTCAACTGCGACGTCGAAGCGATCGAGCACGCCGAAGCCATGGCATTGTCTGAGGCCCTCGACGCCAAGCACCACGCCGGCACTTTCGAGCCGTCTGATGGGGTGAAGGAGGTGCCGCTGGATCCGAGCTCGCCCTCCGGCAAGGCGGTGAAGATCTGTGCCTCCCTCGACCCCAAATAGGAAGTTGTGCTCATCGACTTTCTCTGCGTGAACATCAACATCTTCGCGTGGAGTCCCTTGGACATGCCGGGCATTCCGAGGGATGTCACCGAGCAGTCCCTTGATATCAGGGCCGGATCCAAGCCGGTGAAGCAGCGTTTGCGTCGATTCGACGAGAAGCGCAAGGCCATCGGTGAGGAGGTGAACAAGCTTTTGGCGGCCGGATTCATCAAGGAGGTGTTCCACCCCGAGTGGTTGTCTAATCCTGTACTGGTTAGGAAGAAAAGTGGGAAGTGGAGGATGTGTGTAGACTACACGAGCTTAAATAAAGCATGTCCGAAGGTTCCCTTTCCTCTACCATGTATTGATCAGATAGTTGACTCCACCTCGGGGTGCGAACTCTTATCCTTTCTTGATGCCTATTCCGGTTACCACCAAATTAAGATAAAGGAGTCCGACCAGCTCGCAACTTCCTTAATCACGCCTTTTGGTATGTACTGCTACGTAACAATGCCCTTCGGACTCAGAAATGCCGGAGCCACGTACCAACGGTGCATGCTCGGCGTCTTTGGGATCACATTGGAAAAACCATAGAGGCTTACGTAGACGATATCGTTGTCAAAACCAAGAAGGCTGATGACCTCATCGCTGACCTTGAGATTGCCTTTCAGTGTCTTAAGGCCAAAAGCGTCAAGCTCAATCCTGAGAAGTGTATCTTCGGGGTCCCCCGAGGCATGCTCTTAGGATTCATCGTCTCCAAGCGCGGCATCGAGCCCAACCCAGAGAAGGTGACCGCGGTGACTAGTATGGGGCCAATCAAGGATCTAAAGAGGGTACAACGGGTCATGGGCTGCCTTGCAGCTCTTAGCCGCTTCATCTCACGACTTGGTGAGAAGGGCTTGCCCCTGTACCGCCTCCTGAGGAAATCGGAGCACTTCTCCTGGACTGCTGAGGCCCTGGAGGCTCTCGACAAGCTCAAGGCCGCCCTTACCAGCGCCCCGATACTGGTCCCTCCAGCCGAAGGTGAGCCCCTCCTCTTGTACGTCGCAGCGATGACCCGAGTGGTCAGCGCGGCTATTGTTGTTGAAAGACAGGAAGAAGGCCACGCCCTGCCAATCCAAAGGCCGGTCTACTTCATCAGCGAGGTGCTGTCCGAGACCAAGATCCGCTACCCGCAGATCCAGAAGCTACTCTACGCCGTGGTCCTGACTCGACGCAAGCTCCGACACTACTTTGATGCCCACCCGGTGATGGTGGTCTCCTCCTTCCCATTGGAAGAGATCCTCCAGAACCGAGAAGTCTCAGGATGGGTTGTTGTTGACGGTGGATAGCGTCAACATTTTATATATCAAAAGGCATGAAACATACATCAATATCTAGAAGGCTAGGGGTTTATCTAACAATTTCCATGAGTTTTGGTGATTTATCGGTTTTTTTCGGGGGACCGAACCGAAAAAACACCGAAAAAGGGACATAACTAAAAATATACACCACGTAATTATCCGTAACTCAAGAATACGCCAAACTACTCTAGAAGGATCCGAAGACACCGGAGCGAAGGGGGAGGCGGGGGCCACCTCCGTGGGGCCGGCCGGCCTCACTGCCAGCCCGGCCGGCCTCCCCGTGAGGGGAACCCTCTCCCTCCTTCGGAATGTTCCTCCACCGCCCTTGAGGATCAATCTTAGCCCTACGTGAAGTCGGTTTGATCAAACGGCTGTCGTGCATCCCACCGGGCTATATAAGCGGAGCCAGACCTCCCTCTGGAAACCGAAGAAACCATTCAACTCATTCCATCTTGAGATATTTGGTGATCAAGTCATCTAGAGCTTCAAGTTCTAGTTCCTCATAGCCTTCTAGTTCATAGTTTAGCCTAGTTTGATCTAGAGTAGAGGAAGTCAAGTTCTTCATCGATCTTGGATTCCCGACGTTGTCAAGAAGAGAAGAGTCTGGTATAGTTCTTAAGCTTTTCTTTCTTATTGTAATATCCGCGTTTGTACGATCATTACTAACAACATTATTTTTTATTATCATGTTCTTGATTGCATTGTTCATTGTCTACTTTAATATGTCTAGTATAGTTAGTTTGCTATTATATTCATGCACTGGTTCGTATAGCGCTCATCTATTCAATTGCATGGTGAGTGGTAGGCAATATGTAGACGTGGTGTCTAGATGCTTTGCTTATCTGCGAGTATCCCCAGTCGTGCCGGTAGTGAGGTAGATCGTGGGTGTGACAGACCCATTGAGTCCTTTATAGGCCTTCCCCCGTACAGTGGATTGGTAGAGTGGGATTGTCGGGTTAAGAGGAGGTTCCTGTACTCATCTTCTTCGGTACATTGCTCCGATGTGTTAGGGAATTATGGTAGTATAACTTAGCCATGATTGTTAGACATACTTGCACTAAATGGAGTAGCGTTGACTGTAGCTTAAATACTTAGGAGTTATTTCTCTATTACCTAATTAGACAAACGCTGACATGATTAGAATGCTATGATGGGATTAGTGTTATTAGGAGATGGTTGATCATATTTATCATATTTATTATACTTATCATTTATCTGTTATTTATCTTGTGACACCTTCCTGTTATTGAGGAGAGAGTTGACATTGGCTACATCTCTTATTCACTGCATATATAAGTGTTGTCAATACTCTAGAGTAGCTTCTTAGCAATGCCTTCCCAGTAGTAGAATATAAATGACAACCTGGTAATACTCTACGTAAAATGCTACAATGGTATAATTATCTGTCCGCTTGCAGAATCATTCTTAGTTTATATTTATCTTTATTTCTGCTTAGTCACATAAAATGATAAGATTTAGTACCAGAGTTTATTCCTAGCTTTACAATTAGGGATGACAACCTAGTTTCACAGTTAGAAGTAAGGGTAAAGAGGCTAGTGGCTAGTTGCTTAAGGCAAGTTAACTAATACCAACATTTCTAGTGTCATTGCGTGGGATAAAGATTTAGGTTTTATTGCAGCGATGTTAGAAATGCCAACAAGAATTTTTGGCGCCGTTGCCGGGGAAGGTGTTGGCATTTCTAACGTCACTACTAAAAAGCAGAGATAAACCCTACTCCTAGCAATGACCCCAGAAATGGTTGGCATATAATTACTTGTCATTAGCAACTAGTCACTCTTGAATTACTAACATTCCTAAACATGAAGTAGGTTGTCATCCCCAATTATATTGCTAGAAATTAACATAGATTTATATTGTACTACTGTGACTAGGCAGATAAAATATATGAATAAGATATAAATGTAAACTAATGGGTTCTCGCAAGCGGACGTATAATTATACCGTTGTAGCATTTTACCTAGGGAAGTCTCCAGGTTGTCGATTTATAATTATACCTCTGGGAAAGCTATGTAATAAACTATTATTGCCATATTGATGTGAAACTATGATAAACGATACTACCTAAGTCGTATACTCTACTTATAACAGGCAGAGGTCACAAGATAAATAAAGATAAATGCGAGTGATAGCATAATCATCAAATATCATAATTAAAGATAATCATCAGAGCATCTTACTAGTCATAATCATAGCTAGCCATTGGATAAACTACGGAGATAGGTCTACGTCAATTGAATAACTCTAATTAGTGCAACTACATCTAGTAATCATTGCTAAATCAACCCTAAATCATCATTGCATGTAAAGAGGCATCAACTAATGAGGGTATTAAGACCTAAGTCACCTCCTTCGCGACCGTGCCCATGCTAGTCCTACATACGGGGGGTGGACTACAGAGGAACTAACGTAGCTGTCACCTACGCAGACTACCACATGTCCCGGCATATCAGGGTGCACTCGTAGATAAACAAGACATCTAGACACCACGTCTACATATCGCCTATCATCTACCCATTGTACATATGGATAAACGCTATACGAGCAATTACATGAATTCAATAAGATCGAAGTAACTAAACTAGACATATAATCAAAGTAGACAATGACTATTGCAATTAAGAACATATGAATATATTTAGAGTAAAGTCTCCCTAATCTGAATAATGAATACAATAAAGTAATTAAGAACTAGATCTATTACCGAACTCTCGCTCCAAATAGACGCCAGGGGCTCCAGATCCGATGAAGAACTAGATCTCCTCTACTTCTAATCTAGCTAGCTAATCCTATGAACTAGAAGGCTCTTGATGAACTTGAAGGTTCTTGATGCTTGATGGCTTGAGACCTTGATGAATAATGAATTGGCTCTCTCCAGGGGGGGTCTACCCTCATATTTATAGTCCGGTGGGATGCGCGTGCGCCGCAGGATCAAACCGACGTAACGTAGGGCCGAGATGCATCCTTGGAGGCGGTGGAGGAACATTCCGGAAGGGGGAGCCAAACCCTAATAGGGGCCCGCCCGCCGCCATGGTGGGGCCGGGCGGCCCCACCCGGGCGGCCTCCCGCCCCCTCGCTCCTTCCGGTGTCTTCGAGTCTTCCCGAGTCTTCCCGTGATGTCCTCGTGGCGGATAAGTTTCGTGGTTATTTTATGTTAGAATCCCTCTTTTTTTAGCTTTTCCGAAATCACCCCGAAATTACGTAATATGCAAAACTCGTGGAATTTGTCGATAAAGCCCTAGACTAGTGTGTTATCTTGTTGTCCATCGGGTAAAAAGTCCTAGTAAAAGTTGACGCTAACAGTGTCAACAATACCCCCAAGCTTTACCTTTTGCCAGTCCCTTGGCAAACACACCAAGTCTAGTTGATACCGTATTTGGATCAGAGTTGCTACAATATCATTATACTTTCCAAAGACACATGCTTTCAAACAAAATTTCCTCCTGATCAAACAATATATGCTCTAATCTTTAAACTTACTCATTTCACATGTAATGTGGGGCTTCACAGCTTTTTGCATAAGTCTTGAGCAAATCGAAAGATAGAACAATTAAGCTAAGTACTATGTCTCAAATTCTTTTGCAATACTAACATTCTCAAGTTTTTGATAGGTTTTCAGAATAAAACTCGAACTTAATTGTATGACACCCTCAAGTCTCTCAATGTATGTGGTATTTGTGGTTCTCTCTTGAGGCGTTAATGTTGTTATGCCCCCTATAGCTAAAGGTATATATAGTGGAGCTTATAGGATTGGCATTAACAAGGATAGGCATACTTGCAAAACACGTATTGTAAAGTCAACTAGTGGATCCACAGAGAATCGAGGCATACAATCAAACCAAGATGTGCATGTGTATGGAATATGGTGGATGGGTGCATATGTGTTATTTATGGCTAACTCCTATTTCTACTTTGCTCTTTTGGGAATGAGTCTCTTTTAAAATCTTTCTCGGAAAGACATGGGCTATCTTTATTATTTCTTTTTATTCAGGGAGGCGGGCATCTAGTACCCATTGTTTTTTTTTGATTGCTGGGACACTTGTCCATCTTTTACTCCCTTTTTTTTAATCTTTCTTTTCTTCATTTTGCATAGCCACATGTATCCTTTGAATACAATAAATGAATCGAGAGATATAATCAGGACTTAGAGCATTAAAGACAGGGGGGTTATTCCTATAGGATGTGTGTATATGTTTGCGTCCTCTCCCAAAGTGTAGGAGGTGAACATTTTATAATAAATATGTATGGAAGTATGGTGAATGATTGCAATTACTCCTTGAAGTAGGAATAATGCATATGCGAACTAGAGTGTGCAAATGATTCTTGGTTTTAAAAAGCATGACAAGACTCTCATAAGGTATACAACACAAAGTTGATGAACTCAATGCAAAGCAAGCAAAATAAATGTGAAAGGGTTTTCCTATCTTCTAAGATATTAATTTGGCTTTGGTAGGAATTCACATTTGTCATACGAGAGCTCATCATGTATTTTCTTAGTTTTTTAAAAACAAAATCTCCAAAACTTAGTAATGCTAGGAAGAAGATAAATAGCAGCTCAACCTTTATGAATCATATCAATCAACTACCTAGACTTAGCGCAAGCTTATACCTCCACAATTAATGGTTCGAATAAATTCTCCAACTAAAACAACAATGCTTAGAACCAAGGAGATTTTAAGTTTGGCAAGTAGGTACTTTAGTAAGCATTATAACAGAGCAACTATTCATCACATCCAAAACAATTTTAGTGTTCATCGATTTTAATAGCTCTAGCCTAGACTAATTATACTCTAATAAATATAGAACTAAATATTTATTTGGTTTTATTAGTTATATATCTTTTATAGTTTTAGATTAAACTCCTAACGAAAAAGACTCTATGACCTTGTGGACCTTCATGTGCCCACATATTTTTGGTATTTTATGATTATATAAAGTAGACTAAAAAATCGCGTAGGTGTAGTCACCGATAACTAGGGGATGCTCCTCCCCCAAGCTTGATGATCGCAATATCCGGTGTAGATTCCTTTTAGAGCGAACCAGCTAATAGCGAACCCGGTGGTCACCACCGATAGTCCCTCCTTGCTATAATGTTGTTCCTGCATAAATACTCCACAAGAAACCAAAACTCGAGGCTCGAATTGAATAATGGGTTAGCGGTCAGCCAAAGAGTGATTGATTACCTTTATGAGTTATTTTTATGTTGTCTAATTTAAGCAGGATTCCATATTTTTTTTATTTTTATGCCACCACAGTGGGTATTCCTTCGAAAATGCCATAGGGTATCCACATGGGGCTTTATGATGCCATGAATAATGCAATAAATATTTTTTATTATTTTTAATATATGAACAGATAATGCTACTAAATAAATTGAGTTTACTAATACATTTAATGAGATAGCTACCATTCTAACCTTATGGCCAGGGTACGGAATTTAAAGTCTACCGACAGGACTTAGACAGAGTGAGCACTTACTCAGTGGGTTCATCTTCTGAGGTAACCTCAGTCAACTCCCCATCTTGCGGTGATGCGTCGTGTGCCTCCTTCCATCTTGCTTCGGTCTCTTTTGCTTCTTTCTCTTCTAACTCTTGCTCTTCATCTTTGTTTTCCTTCTCCCACGCTTCTAATCGTGCTAAGATCTCCTTCTCTTCCTTGGCGATCCGGTCCATCCTTTCAGCCTTCTTACGCCCGGCTACTCCAAATGAGGTGCTTGTTTGTTCTCTTCTTGCTCGGGGAAGCGATCTTCATATTTCACGATCTTGCCAGAAAGTCTTCCCATCCACAGTGAGGCCGAGCAGCCTGACGGTGTGCTTGGTGTCTTCTCTGTTGCGTTGCTTTACGGCCCGCTCATGGTTATTTAATGTTCTAAATTGACAAATGTACCTTTCCGGTAGGTAGGTTGAAGTGGATTTGTCCCACCCAATGTAGATGTTGGCGTTAGCAGTGTAGAGGAACGGTCTTCCCAAGAGGATCGGGGAATCATCGTCTCCCTGCATGTCAAGGACTAGAAAATCTGCAGGTATATATTATCCTTGAATTCTTACCATGACATCCTTGACTATTCCTTCAGGGAACCTTAGTGATTGGTCCGCCATCTGCAACTGAATACATGTTGGGTATAAAGGTAAATTAAATAATTCATCATATACCTGCTTTGACATTACGTTGCAGCCTGATCCAGTGTCGCAGATGGTGTGAGGAAAGGTGGTGTCTTTGATAGTGCATTCAATGATTGGGACACCTGGATCACCTCTCTTGATTGGAAATGGCTTGGGTAGTCTGTGATCGTTTTCTGTGTTGAGAGCAGTGATTAGTTGAGTTGTCTCCTCAGGTGCATGCTTGGTCCTCCTCCATCTTCTGTTGTTTCTATTGTTCTTCTTCTTTGGCATTGGTTGCTGTTCTTGCTCTCTTGTTGCTGAAATTGCTTCGAGGCTGCAGGAGCTTTCAGGATGCAGTTCTTGAATGTGAATCTCTCCTTCTTGTCTTTGATGGACAGGACGATCTTGGCAAACTCCGCATAGATGATGGCTTTTGTTGTGCATAGGAATGGTCGGCCCAAAATGATGGGTGCCTTCTCATCTACTCCTGTCTCCATGACCACGAAGTCAACTGGGACATATGACTGCCCCACTCTAATAACAACTTCTTCTAGTACTCCCTCAGGGTAGCAAATGGACTGATCTGCAAGCTGCAAGCGCATGTTTGTGTACAACAGGGGATCATTTAATATTTTCTCATAAGTTACTTTGGGCATGATGTTGACACTTGCGCCAAAGTCACAGATAGCCTCTGGAAAACTGTGACATCCTATGGAGATAGGAATAACAGGTCTTCCAGGGTCTCCCATCTTCTCTGGTAGAGAGTGGTCAATCCACTGTACATCTGCAGGCTCAATATGATATTGGGTTGCATTATGAATATCAACAAGGTTAGCAGTTTCTAAATCTTCTGTTGGCCTAGAATCTTGCCTTTCTCTAGTGGAGGAACAAAGCAGCAGCTAACCGAGCTAATTGTGATTCTAACATTTTATTAAAGCTATGCCGATTCTTTATGGCGTAAGCAAAAAGTATCCATTCTAGCATGTATGTTTTCCAAAGTTTTATCATTTGATGTTAGCTTCCTAGTCATTTGATCTAGTAGTTTGGATTGACTAGTAACTAATTCTCTCAAAGGCGGAAGGTTATAATTATTAAAGTTGCTACCTTGGTTGTTACCTTGGTAATTACCTGGTCGAGGTTGTTGATTCCACCCTTGATTTTGCTTTGAGGACGATAGTAGGTGTTATTGTTGATGAAGTTCACATCCTCTTGCGATTGTAGGGCAACCGACAAATGAGTGCCCGCAGTCTCCACATTCTTCACATGTCATATGGGAATCATTGACGTGCATGACTTCCTTCTTCTCGATATCGAGCTTTTTCATGATGAGGTCTAGCTTAGCAGTGACCATGTCGGCTTCTTTGAGATGATGGATTCCTCCTCCCTTCTTGCGAGGTTGATTACGTTCTTCATTGCATGTTGAGTTTGAGGCCATCTTCTCGAGAAGTGCTTTAGCATCAGCGAGCTTTAGTGACAGAAAGCTCCCCCACCGCAAAGATCAATAGACTCATGGGTGCTAGAGATAAGCCCGTGATAGAAAGTTCTGCATTAATAGCCACTCCTCTATCCCATGATGAGGACAGTCTTCAATATAGTTCTGGAATCTTTCCCATGCTTCAGTGAATGATTCATCATGTTGTTGTTGGAAACTTGAAATCTTCCCACGCAGAGCATTGGTCTTGGCTGTAGGAAAGAATTTTACCAGGAAAGCAGTCGAGCATAGGTCCCATGTAGTGTGCTTATCTTTGTTGATGTAGAACCACTGCTTGGCTTTCCCCAATAATGAGAACGGGAAAAGACGGAGTAAGATAGCATCTTTTGATACTCCTCTGATAGTGAAGGTGCTGCAGATTTCTAGAAAGTGTTGTAAGTGTGCACTTGCATCTTCATGTCCTTTTCCACAGAATTGGCTGGCTTGAACCATGGTGATGAGAGCAGGCTTGAGCTCGAATCCATTCTCCCCCGGTGTTGACTTCTGGTCCAAATCCGGATGTTTGTTTGTTGTTGGGGCGAGAAACTCTCGCAGTGACTTCTCACCATGTCTTCAAACACAGAGCTAGGTTTTCACCTAAATACTCTTCCGCTTGTTCTTCTACTTCTTCGAATTCTTCTTCCAAAGGTTGGAGCTGGCTCCTCCGAAGAGTTAGCTTGAGCAGACAAAGGGTGTTCTTGATGGTGACTCGAATTTCTCCCTTATTTACGCAAGCCTTTTCCTTCTAAGGAGTTTCTCCGATCGTCAATAAAGTTCTTTGGAAGAGAAAAACCATTCATTCATCACCCTGCATAAGATAAGAAAATGATAACAACGAAGGGTGTACCTGATAGAGTTAGAGATCGATTGGTAATATGACTTTATCCATGTGTATATAGGTCATCAATATGTTCTAAGTTTATTGTGCCTTCCCGACAACGGCGCCAAAAATGCTTGTTGGCATTTCTAACGTCACTACTAAAAAGCGTAGATAAACCCTACTCCTAGCAATGACCCCGAAAATGGTTGTCATATAATTACTTGTCATTAGCAACTAGTCACTCTTGAATTACTAACATTCCTAAACATGAAGTAGGTTGTCATCCCCAATTATATTGCTAGGAAATTAACATAGATTTATATTGTACTACTGTGACTAGGCGAGATAAAATATATGAATAAGATATAAATGTAAACTAATGGGTTCTGCAAGCGGATAGATAATTATACCGTTGTAGCATTTTACCTAGGGAAGTCTCCAGGTTGTCGATTTATAATTATACCTTTGGGAAAGCTATGTAATAAACTATTATTGCCATATTGATGTGAAACTATGATAAACGATACTACCTAAGTCGTATACTCTACTTATAACAGGCAGAGGGTCACAAGATAAATAAAGATAAATGCGGGTGATAGCATAATCATCAAATATCATAATTAAAGACAATCATCGAGCATCTTACTAGTCATAATCATAGCTAGCCATTGGATAAACTACGGAGATAGGTCTACGTCAATTGAATAACTCTAATTAGTGCAACTACATCTAGTAATCATTGCTAAATCAACCCTAAATCATCATTGCATGTAAAGAGGCATCAACTAATGAGGGTATTAAGACCTAAGTCACCTCCTTCGTGACCGTGCCCATGCTAGTCCTACATACGGGGGGTGGACTACAGAGGAACTAACGTAGCTGTCACCTACGCAGACTACCACATGTCCCGGCATATCAGGGTGCACTCGTAGATAAACAAGACATCTAGACACCACGTCTACATATCGCCTATCATCTACCCATTGTACATATGGATAAACGCTATACGAGCAATTACATGAATTCAATAAGATCGAAGTAACTAAACTAGACATATAATCAAAGTAGACAATGACTATTGCAATTAAGAACATATGAATATATTTAGAGTAAAGTCTCCCTAATCTGAATAATGAATACAATAAAGTAATTAAGAATTAGATCTATTACCGAACTCTCGCACTCCAGCCAGACGCCAGGGGCTCCAGATCCGATGAAGAACTAGATCTCCTCTACTTCTAATCTAGCTAGCTAATCCTATGAACTAGAAGGCTCTTGATGAACTTGAAGGTTCTTGATGCTTGATGGCTTGAGACCTTGATGAATAATGAATTGGCTCTCTCCAGGGGGGTCTACCCTCATATTTATAGTCCTGGGATGCGCGCGCGCCGCAGATCAAACCGACGTAACGTAGGGCCGAGATGCATCCTTGGAGGCGGTGGAGGAACATTCCGAAGGGGAGCCAAACCCTAATAGGGGCGCCGCCGCCATGGTGGGGCCGGCCGGCCCCACCCGGCGGCCTCTGGCCCCCTGCTCCTTCCGGTGTCTTCTAGAGTCTTCCCGAGTCTTCCCGTGATGTCCTTCGTGGCGGATAAGTTTCATGGTTATTTTATGTTAGAATCCCTCTTTTTCAAATTTTTCTCGAAATCACCCCGAAATTACAGTAATATGCAAAACTCGTGGAATTTGTCGATAAAGCCCTAGACTAGTGTGTTATCTTGTTGTCCATCAGGTAAAAAGCCCTAGTAAAAGTTGACGCTAATAGGTGTCAATAGAAGGCTAATAAACTTAGGAAAAGTATTGATAACCATATGCACTACAATAAGATCAATCACCCAATGGACCTCTAACTCAAACAGGCTTACCCTTGTTTCGTCTACTTGTGTATCTTATGTAGGGTAATGAATGAATGAATGGTTTTTGATCTTCCGAACAATTACACCGAAGATCCAGAGAAACTCTTAAGAAGAAGAAAGTTTGCAAGAACGAGGGACATTTTTGAATCACCATCAAGGACACCCTCCACTGAAACTTGTTCTTCACAAGAGCAAGCTCCATCCAAAGGAGAAGAATCAAAAGGATTAGAAGTTAATTGACACCAGTTTTTCAAGCCTTGGCTGAGAAGACACTACATGAATTCTCCGCTCCAACAACCGCCAACATCCGTACTGGACCTAATGTCGATATCGGAAACAATGGATTTGAGCTCAAGCCTGCGCTTATCACTATGGTGCAAGCTAATCAATTTTGTGGAAAGGCACATGAAGATGCAAGTGCATACTTACAACACTTTCTGAAGATATGCAGCACCTTCAAGATTAAAGATGTACCAAAAGATGCTATCTTACTTCGCCTATTCCCATTTTCGCTGCTAGGAAAAGCAAAAGTGGTTCTATAACAACAAGGCAACCAACACTATATGGGACAAATGCTCTACTGCTTTCCTGGCCAGATTCTTTTTAACAGGCAAGACCACTGCACTGCGTGGAAAGATCTCAAGCTTTCAACAGCAACATGATGAATCGTTCGCCGAGGCATGAGAACGCTTTCAAGATTACATCGCAGAATGCCCTCATCATAGAATGGAGGATTGACTACTATTGCAGACTTTCTATCATGGGCTAGTCTCTAGCACTCGTGAGTCCATGGATGCTGCTGCTGGAGGAGCTTTCCTGTCACTTAAGCTCGCCGATGCAACAGCACTCGTTGAGAAGATGGCCTCAAATCAAAGCTGGAATGAAGAACGCACTCAACCTCGTAAGAGAGGAGGAGGCACTCATCATCTCAAGGAAGTCGATACATTCACTGAAAAGCTAGACCTCATCATGAAGAAGCTCGAAGATAGAGACACTGAAAAGAGAGGAGTCATGCACATCAATGGCTCCTACATGAATTGTAAAGAATGTGGAAACACAGGACACTCAGCGATCAACTGTCCTAAAATCCAAGAGATCATGAACTACATCAACAATAACACCATCTATCGTCCTCAACAAGACCAAGGATGGAATCAATCAAATCAAGGATGGAATCAAAGAACCACGACAAGGTAATTTTTAAGGTAACAATAATTACAGCAATTATAATTTACCACCCTTACAAGATCTAGTTGCTGGTCAATCTAAACTGCTAGACCAAATCTTTAAAAAGGTAACCTTGAGTGATAAAGCTTTAGAAAATATAAACACTAAACTAGATACCTTTATACGCTATTAAAAAATCAACACAGCTTCAATAAAATGTTAGAATCACAATTAGCTCAATTAGCATTTCTTTGTTCCATCAATGGAAAAAGGTAAGGCTCTAGGCCAATTAGAAGATTTAGAAACTGCAAATCTTATCGATATTCACAATGCAGGTCATTACTACACTCAACCAGCGGATGTGCAGTGGGTTGACCACTCCCTCTCTGAGAAGAAAGGAGACCCTGGAAGGCCTGTCATTCCTATCTCAATAGGATGTCACACCTTTCTAGAGGCTATCTGTGATTTCGGCGCAAGTGTCAACACTATAAGGTAATTTATGAAAAGATTCTAGGAGATCCTTTGTTGTACACAACTATACGTTTGCAGCTTGCAGATCAGTCTGTTTGCTACCCCGAAGGAGTTTTAGAAGAAGCTATTGTTCGAGTGGGACAATTCTATGTTCCCGTTGACTTTGTAGTCATGGAGACTGGAGATAAAAGAGCACCCATCATACTGGGCCGACCATTCTTATGCACAACTAAAACGATCATCTATGCGGAGCACGCCAAGATTGTGTTTTCTATCAAGAACAAAAAGGAGAAGTTCTCATTCAAGAACCGTATCCTCACAACCCCGCATTCCCACAGAAGCCATATGAGCAAGCCCAACAACCAGCTGAACTCAAGAAGAAGAAAAATAATAGAAGGAGGAAGAGTGAGCTCAGTCAAATTCTAGAAGAGACGGTTCAACTGATCAATTCGGTTAACCCCGAATATGACCACCTGTTAGCACCACCATACATTGTTAAAAGAGAAGACCTAGGAGTCCCGACTATTGAATGCACAATTAAGCAAATGGTTTTTCTGAAGACCTTTTGTGACACTGGATCAGGGGTCAACGTCATGTCAAAGGTAGCATATAATTATTTATTTGGTGATGAACCGTTATACCCAACCTATATACAGCTGCAGATGGCGGACCTATCAACAAGATTTCCAGAAGGCATAGTGAAGAACATCGCGGTAAAGATTAAAGATTATTATATACCTGCAGATTTCTTGGTTCTTGACATGCAGGAAGATGATGATACACCTATCATTTTGGGAAGACCTTTCCTCAACACCGCCAATGCAATCCTCTACATGAGATCTGGACAAGTTCACTTCCACCTCCCAGTTGAAAAGGTACTTTGCGACTTTAATAGTTACACTGACAATGATTCGCCCCAGAAGATTCGAAATAGGAGACGCCGATCTCACCGTAGAGCGAATCTACTCTCAAAGAAGGAAGGAGAAGACTATCCTAGTGAAGCTACAAAGCACGAGGATCAAATCACTAAATAAGAAGCAATAGAACCTCGCTGGAGCGAGTGGGACAAAGAAGCTGAGAGAATGGAGCAAATTGCTGAGCAAGAAGCAAGAGAAATACAAGAACAAAATCAAAGATGGTTGTAAGAGAATAAAGAGACATCATGGCAAGAAGAAGAACTGTCTGAGGCTTTCTCAGACAACGAATCCTACAAGTAAGTACTTTTTCCGACCTAGTCTTATCGGTAGACTTTAAATTCCGCACCCTTGCCGTAAGGTGACAATGGTAGTTATCTAATTACTTTAGTACATTTATTCTTTTGCATGTTTAAAAAGAAAATAAAAATCTCTTACTGCTTTATTATAAAACTTTAAAAAAGCTCCAAAGGATTAGACTTATGGTTTACCCCATAAGAATATTCACTATGGTAGCACAAAAATAAATTTCTTTGCATTATAAATAGAAAAGCACAAAAAAATATAAGAATCATGCTACACATTCATATCTGCTCATAAAGATAATCAATTACTCATCCGGCCGACCGCTAACCCATTATCATATTCGAGCCTCGAGTTTTGGTTTTCTTGTTGGAGTATATATTTCTAGGATCATTCAAGCGAAATATGGCAAATATCTAGCTTGGGGGAGGAGCATCCCCTAGTTATCAGGTAATTATATCTATGCGATTTATCGAGTCTATTTTATAGTTATAAAATACCAAAAATATGTGGACACATGAAGGTCCACGTCTGTTGAGTCTTTAGTTAAATAAAATCTGAAAAGCAATAAAAAGAAGTCTTAGTTAATTAGAGTGTATCTAGAGTCAACTATGAACTAGAAGCTTTGTTTTGGAAATGATGAATAAGTTGCTCTGCTAGACTTCTTTCAAATACCTAGTTTTCAACCTTGAGTTCTCCTAAGTTTTGGATATGATTGCTTTAACTTCATAATTTACTCTGAACCTGAAACTTGTGGAGTAATATACTTGAGCTAAGTCTAGGTGATTGACGGATATGATATAAGAGAGTTTGAGCTGCTGCTATTTATCTTATTCTTAACGATGCTAAATTCTGGAGATTTATCTTTTGAAAATTTCAAACCCTTACATGATGAGCTCTTGTATGACAAAGTTGAATTCCTACCAAAGCCATATATGATACATATTTAGATTAGGAAACCCTTGCTCATTTATGCTACTTGCTTTCTATTGAGTTTAGTCAACCTTTGTCGTATACTTAAGAGAGTCTTGTCATGCTTTTAAAAATCAAGATCACTCACACACTTCATCCACATTACTCTTACCCTGAGAGTAAGCACAACCATTTTCTACTTTTATCCATTTCCACCTCAGAGATGTTTTGCTCCTATACTGGAAGAAAACACCCCAAAATATTCATAAACCCATAGGACAGCCTTTGTTTATTTGCTCTAAGTTCTTTATTGTTATCTCTTCAATCAATTATTGTATCTAAGGATACATGTGGCTAAAAAAAAAGAGAAGGAAGTAAAAGATGGACAAGTGTCCCAAAGATCAAAATAATGGGTACTCGATGCCCGCCTCCCAACAAGAAAAAAAAGAAAGAGAGAAGAGAATAAAGATAGCCCATGTTTTCCTGAGAAGTTCTGAAGGCTTAAGAAAGAAGAGAGATTCATTTTGAAGAGCAAGAGTAGAATTAGAATTAGCCACCACATATACACCTATCAACCATATTCCACACACATGCACATCTTGGTTTGATTGTATGACTCGATTCTCTATAGATCCTTTGTTTAACTTTACAATATATAAATTGCAAGTATCCTTATCCTTGTTTAATACCACTCCTATAAACTCCACTATAATCCTTAGAATTAGGAAGGCGTGACATCATGAATGCCTCAGTGAGATCCAAAAATACTACATACTTTGAGAGACTGAGGGTGTCATACAATTAAGCTCTGAGTTTTATTGTGAAAACTTGCAAAAACTCGAACACTAATTGAGTAAAAGAATTTGAGACATAGTGCTTGACTTGATTGTTCTGTCTTTCAATTACTCAAGACCCACGTGAAGGTTAAAAGCTCTACAGTTAAAGGTAATATGGGTGAGTTTGAGAGTTAGAGCAATTTTATCTAATCCAGAGGAAATTTTTGTTTGAAAGCATGTGCACTTGTAGAATAAAAGCATTTTAGCAACTCCTGATCCAACTCTAGGTTTTGCTAAGGGACTAGCAAAAGGTAAGCTTGAGGGAGTTGTTGACGGTAGATAGCGTCAATATTTTATATATCAAAAGGCATGAAACGTACATCAATATCTAGAAGGCTTGGGGTTTATCTAACAATTTCCACGAGTTTTGGTGATTTATCAGTTTTTAGGGACTGAACCAGAAAACACTAAAAAAGGGATATAACTATAAATATACACCACGGAATTATCCACAACTCAAGAATACACTAAACTACTCTAGAAGGATCCAGAAGACACCAGAGCGAAGAGGAGGCAGGGCCGCCTCCAGCTGCCAGGCCGGTCGGCCTCCTGTGAGGGGAACCCTCTCCCCCTTCTGGAATATTCCTCCACCGCTCTTGAGGATCAATCTTAGCCCTACGTGAAGTCGGTTTGATCAAACGGCTGTCGTGCATCCCACCGGGCTATATAAGCGGAGCCAGACCTCCTCCTAGAAATCGAAGAAACCATTCAACTCATTCCATCTCGAGATATTTGGTGATCAAGTCATCTAGAGCTTCAAGTTCTAGTTCCTCATAGCCTTCTAGTTCATAGTTTAGCCTAGTTTGATCTAGAGTAGAGGAAGTCAAGTTCTTCATCGATCTTGGATTTCCGACATTGTCAAGAAGAGAAGGGTCTGGTATAGTTCTTAAGCTTTTCTTTCTTATTGTAATATCTGCATTTGTACGATCATTACTAGCAACATTATTCTTCATTATCATGTTCTTGATTGCATTGTTCATTGTCTACTTTAATATGTCTAGTATAGTTAGTTTGCTATTATATTCATGCACTTTGTTCGTATAGCGCTCATCTATTCAATTGCATGATGAGTGGTAGGCAATATGTAGATGTGGTGTCTAGATGCTTTGCTTATCCGCGAGTATCCCCATCGTCTTAGGGTAGTGAGGTAGATCGTGGGTGTGATGGACACCCATTGAGTCCTTTGTAGGCCTTCCCCCGCATGCGGTAGATTGGTAGAGTGGGATTGTCGGTTTAAGAGGAGGTTCCCTGTACTCATCTTCTCCTCGTACATTGCTCCGATGTGTTAGGGAACTATAGTAGTATAACTTAGCCATAGTTGTTAGACATACTTGCACTAAATGGAGTAGCTTTGACTGTAGCTTCAATACTTAGGAGTTATTTCTCTATTACCTGATTAGACAAACGCTGACATGATTAGAATGCTATGATGGGATTAGTATTATTAGGAGATGGTTGATCATATTTATCATACCTATCATTTATATGTTATTTATCTTGTGACACCTTCCTGTTATTGAGGAGTGAGTTGACATTGGCTACATCTCTTATTCACTGCATATATAAGTGTTATCAATACTCTAGAGTAGCTTCTTAGCAATGCCTTCCCAGTGGTAGAATATAAATGACAACCTGGTAATACTCTAGGTAAAATGCTACAATGGTATAATTATCTGTCCGCTTGCAGAATCATTCTTAGTTTATATTTATCTTTATTTCTGCCTAGTCACATAAAATGATAAGATTTAGTACCAGAGTTTATTCCTAGCTTTACCATTGGGGATGACAACCTAGTTTCACAGTTAGGAGTAAGGGTAAAGAGGCTAGTGGCTAGTTGCTAAAGGCAAGTTAATTAATACCAATATTTCTAGTGTCATTGCGTGGGATAAAGATTTGGGTTTTATTGCGGTGGCGTTAGAAATACCAACAGATTGCCAAGTGGTCTGTCGAGCTCATGGGAGAAACTCTCTCCTACGCGCCAAGGAAGCCCATCAAGTCTCAAGTCTTGGCGGATTTCCTCGCGGAGTGGACCGACACCCAGCTTTCGCCGCCTCGGGTCCAGGCGGAGTGCTGGACCCTGTACTTCGACGGGTCTCTGATGAAGACCGGTGCCGGCGCCGGCCTCCTCTTCGTCTCGCCCCTTGGGATACACATGCGGTACGCAGTCCGACTTCATTTCCCTGCTTCAAACAACATGGCAGAGTACGAGGGCCTCCTCAACGGCTTGAAGATCGCCATCGAGCTCGGCGTCAAGCGCCTCGACGTCCGAGGGGACATGCAACTCGTGATCGACCAAGTCATGAAGGATTCGAGATGCCACGACCCAAAGATGGATGCGTATTGCAAGGTCGTGCGCAGTCTAGAAGACAAGTTCAATAGCCTCGAGCTCAACCACATCGCCCGAAGGTACAACGAGGCCGCCGACGAGCTCGCCAAGATTGCGGCCGGGAGGGCTCCCGTCCCCCCGGACGTTTTCACCAAGGATCTCGCGGCCCCCTCTGTCGGCTTCGGAGACCAAGGCGCAGCGGCAGACGACAAGCCCGACCCCCCTCGGGGGCTACAAAGCGGCGTCCGAGGCCGACGCCCCTCGGCACCCGATGCCGAGGTCATGGAGCTTGACGAGGAGGGTCCCGAAGCCGACCCCAAGCAAGACTGGAGGAAGCTGTACCTCGATTGGATCACCCGAGGGGTGCTCCCCGAAGACTTCAACCATGGCCGACGCATCGCGAGAAGAGCAAAGTCCTTCGTCGTGGTGGAGGATGAGCTCTACAAGCGAAGCCCCTCGGGAGTCCTGCAACGATGCATCTCTACCGAGGAGGGCCTGAAGCTAGTCCGTAAAATCCACGCCGGCGTCTGTGGGCACCACGTCGCTCCCCGTTTCCTTGTCGGCAGTGCTTTCTGGCAGGGTTTTTACTGGCCAACTGCAGTCACCGACGCTACCCACGTGGTACGCACCTGTGAAGGTTGCCAGTACTATGCTCGCCAGACGCACTTGCCGGCTCAGGCACTCCAAACCATCCCCATCACATGGCCTTTCACCGTGTGGGGGCTGGACCTTGTAGGACCTCTCAAGAAGGCGCTCGGGGCTTCACCCACTTGCTGGTCGCCATAGACAAATTTTCCAAGTGGATCGAAGCGCGCCCCATCACCAACATTCGATCCGAGCAGGCAGTGCAGTTCTTCACCGACATTATCCATTGGTTCGGGGTTCCGAACTCCATCATTACTGACCACGGCACCCAGTTCACGGGGAAGAAATTTTAGGACTTCTGTGACAGAAACCAAATACGTATTTTCTGGTCCGCCGTCGCCCATCCCTAGATGAACGGACAGGTAGAATGTGCCAATGGTATAATTTTGCAGGGACTCAAACCTCGGATCTTCAACAAGCTCGACAAGTTCGGCAAAAGGTGGCTCGAGGAGCTCCCCTCGGTCCTTTGGAGCCTTAGGACGATGACCAGCCGGGCCACAGGGTTCACGCCCTTCTTCCTGGTGTATGGCGCCGAGGCCGTCCTTCCCACCGACTTGGAGTTCGGTTCTCCGAGGCTCAAGGCCTACGGCGAGCGGCGCAACCAGACGGCTCGGGAGGATTCGCTGGATATGCTCGAGGAAGCAAGGGACGCCACCCTTCTACACTCAGCCAGATATCAGCAATCCCTCCGACGCTACCACGACCGACGGGTCTGAATCTGAGACCTCAAGGAGGGCGACTTGGTGCTACGTCTCCGCCAGGACAACCGAGGACGCCACAAGCTCACGCCGCCATGGGAGGGATCCTACATCGTCGCCGAAGTCCTCAAACTGGGCACCTACAAGCTCACCGACGAAGACGGTCAAGTCCTCAACAACACTTGGAATATCCAACAGCTACGTCGCTTCTACCCCTAAAATTTACAGGCTTTGTACATACGTTTGTACCTTATGTTTTTCTTGGAGAAATGAAAGCAGCAAGCACTTGCTCATTTTTTCTACATAAGAAACACTTATCCGAGGCCCTCGGGGGCTAAGGACCTTAATTATGCTTACACTCCCGCAAGGGTTGAGTGAGACTCAGTTTTGACTTCCCAAAACCGAGCCTCCCTCGGGGGCTAGGAAGGGGGAACCCTCTCCCGAAAAAGCACCCCAAAAAACACTTCACGTTTTTCCTCGGTCATTTTTCGCAAATTTTCGTACCCAAGATCTTGAACACTTAGAGAAGAGCAACCAGAGGAAGCCATCCCAAAGCTAGGGCCGGCCGAGCTACGAGGCCACCTACGCCCATGTGCTACGGTATCTCTACTCGCCACCCTCGGCCAAGGGAGGACTTCAGCCATTGCGAGAGGGTTGTTCTAGATGTCAGGTTTGGCAGAGCTGCGAGGCCACCCACGCCCATGGGCTACGGTACCTCTACTCGCTACCCTCGACTAAGGAATGGCCCCTAAATTCGAAATAGTCTCGCAAGTCTCTAGCCTAAGTGCAGATCGAGATCGAAAAGGGCGCGAAAAATAAATAAAAACACCACCACAAAACACAAGGCCACGATGGGCCATTAGCACGAGTACTTCCAAAAGAAACCAACATAGTTTTTTTACATGGGCACTCTGGCCCGAGCTGCAGAACCTACTGAGGGGCGTCCGGCCCCCCACCGTCCCGAGCAGCGGCGTCCGTGGCATCGGTGGCGTCAGCCTCAACCGCGGGAGCGGGGACGACGGCGGGCATGAAGATTCCGACCAGCGCGGACGGGGCCCCGCTCGCCTCGGCCTCCTAGACGAGCTCGGCAAGCACCTCACTCTCGCGGCCCACTTCCTCTTCGGCCACCACGAGCCCCTCGGAGATCCGAGGGAGATCAAGCTCGTAGTGGGACATGGTCAGCGCGAGCGTGTGCGACACGCCGATCCGAAGGGCGTCCAGGGCGCGCGCCTCCATCCGCCTCGGCGGCCCGGCCCGGCCGCCCCGGGCCGGCTCCCAGCGGCATCACCCGGCCTCAACCTCGGCCTGACGGCCATGACCTTCTGCGATAAAGTGTCGAGCTCGCTCTGCGCCGAGTTGTAGGCCGCCTGCGACGCGACGAGGCTCGCCTCCAGCTCTGACACCTTTCCCCTTAGACCTGTGATAGTCCGAGAGTCAAACTCCGAGACAAGGTAGCAGAGGCACGACGGACAGGTATGATGCTTACCTTCCCGCTGGATACGAAGGGTCTCGGCCTTGGACACCGCCTGCAGGAGTTCGACCCTCACCAAGGCATTGTCGTCAGCGAGGAGCTGGTGGTCAGTCTCCACGGTCTCCAGCCTCTCAGACAAGGGCTGGACGGAGTCAGCCGAGCAGGTAACTTTGGCCCTCATCACCTCTCTCTCGGCCCGGAGTTGGTCGAGGTCCGCCGCATGTTTTGCCACAATCCCCTTTGAAAGAGTGGCTTCTTCACGCGTCGTCGAGACCTCGGCCTTTAGGTTTGAGACAAGGAGACGGAGCCTCTCGATCTCCTCGTCTCCGGACAACAGGGTGGTGCTCAGCTGGGCCACGAGCTCCTTCTGGCGATGGAGCTCGCTGGTGAGGCCGGCCCCCGCCCTGATGAACTCCAATTTCGCCTGGGACACCTGCGCCAGCTCCTGCAGTAATCAAGCCCAATCATTCAGCCATCACGAAAGAGCTCTTACGACAAGAAAACCGTGGGAGGTCAGCTTACCTTCAGCACATTAGGGAGCTCTGTGGGCAGGATCGACGAGAGAGTCTTAAGCGACCTCTCGGTCAACTCCTGGCACTTCCCCGCCTGCTCCCACGGGTGCCCTTCCACGGCGCCGTCCGGCCACGAGACCCCGCCCCTCGGGGTCCTGACGGTCCATCTAGACTAGCCGCGGCACCTTCGTGAGCTTCCTGGAGCCGGCGGCCTCTTGGCCAAAGTGACCCCTCGGCCTCGGCCCCGGGCCCCTCAGCCAACGACCATCCCGGCTCGCCGCCGGAGGAAGTCGCATCCTCGGCAAAAGCGCCCCTTCCCCGCGTGTCCGTGGCATCTTCCGAGGAAGGGATCTCCACCACCTCGGCGGCCGTGACTCGGGCGGAGGCGGGGCCGCCTCTCCCCCCCGTGGCCACGTCTGCGGTGACCTCCGGCCGAGCGCCTCTGCTGCACCCTCGGCGCTGCCGAGACCGCCTCCTCAATTGGCGGCACCTCGGTGGCTCCTTTCACCTTTGTGGCGGGGCGTCCTCGCCGCATCCTCTTCACCGGCCAAGGGGCGCCTCCATGGCCGGCGGCACCGGCCGCACCTTTTTTCCTTCACGGGCTGCGCCACCACCTGCAGGGCAGCCCCCGAGGCTCAGCGCTTCCCGCCCCGGCTTCAGGGCTTCGGCTGGAAGCGGAGCTCGGATCGGCCGCCCCGCGCTTTAGGCTGCAAGGACAGGAAGGGGGCGTCAAGAAAAAAGAAGAATGAAAAACAACCACGTAAGACAGGTCCCGAGGCCGAGCAACACTTACCCGCAACCGCACATTGATCTTGATGCCCGTCGGGGCCGCGCCCGACGGGGGCCTCGGGCGCCCCGTCGCCCTCGCTCCTTCATCGGGCGTCCGACGCCCACCCTCGGTTCCGCTTCTCACCACCTCGGGCTGCCTCGGGGCGAGGCGTCCGCTCCCGCCGGAGCTCACCGGGCGCGGGTTGGCCTCCCGCGAGGGGCTGCGCCTCTCCCGCCCGAAGTCACGCCTCGGCCGTCCCCGCCCCCTTCGCTCGGGCGGGGGGTGGCCTCGGCGGCTCTTTCCCCCGCGGGCGCTCCACCTCCCCCCCAGGGGGGATGTCGCGGCCTCAGCCTCACCGCGCGGCCTCGGCTTGGACGAAGCCGAGGCCAAACCCTTCGCGGCCGACTCTTCCGCCACCTGCGCTCGCTGCGCACTACGAGAGGACTGGGGATGCGACGCCTCTCCAGGCACCGCCATCCCCAGGAAGATGTACAGGTCGTCGCCGTACAACTCCTCGTCGTCGTCGTCATCGTCATCGTCGCCGCCGTCGGTGGTGTCCGACGGCGTCTCCTCCCGTGGAAGTCCCTCCTGCTCCTGGCGGCGCCGACGCTTCGCCAGGTCTTCTCTCTCGCTGCTTGTGGACGTTCCGCTCGGTCCGGCTCTCCTTCTTCTTCTTCCTCGCCTCCGCGTAGGCCTGATTGGCCTCCTTCTCCGCGGAGCGGGGGGCTTGGACGCCGTCAACCTCCCGACAAGCCCCTACGGAGACAAAAGCAAGGATAAAGACCAAAGAAGGGCGCGGGGAACACGTATCAGGCACAGGTATGAGCCTTACCACATGGAGGTACCCCTTCTCAGGCCGCATCACGACCTTGTACACCAGGATGGGGTCCGCCGCCGCCGCCTTGTTCGTCCGCTCGAAGATCTCTTTGTTGTCGAGGTCCTCGGGCGCCGTCCTGGTACCCTTCCAGGTGTTGCCGTCCCGCATGTCGTACAAGGAGTACCGCCTCGACATAAGGGGCAGCACCCGTCGCTTGTGGAAACCGGCGATCACCACCGACGCATCCAACCCCGCCTGGGTCAGATGCTTCAAGGCGGCCAGCACCTTCCTCAGCGGGATCACCTTCTCCGGGATCAACTCCTTCCACGACGGCGGCTCTGCGTCAATCGACTTCTCGGTGTAGGCCGGGAGGTGGCTGTAGTCGTTGCGGAGGTAGAACCACTTGTTGTGCCAGCCGCGGTTAGAGGACGCGAGCTTCGCCGGAATGTAGGCTTACCGGGCGCGGGCCCGTAACTGTAGCGTGCAGCTCTCGGCCCGGACGGCCAGCCTCCTCCCCTTCTCCTTCTTCGTTCCCTTGGGAGTCTTCAAGAAGAGGACGGCCTCAAAGAAATAGAGCCAGAGGTCCCAATGGGCCTCAACCCCAAAATACCCCCTCACAGGCGACGAACACCGCCGCCTGCGTGATCGAGTTGGGGGCGAGGTTGTGTAGCTCCAGGCCATAGTACTCCAGGAGCGCCTGCAGGAATCGGCCCACCGGCATGCCGAACCCGCGCTCGTGGAACGCTGTGAAGCTCACGACGTACCCTTCCGGCGGCATCGGAAACCGGTGCTCGGGCAGCGGCACGATCCACTCCGGCTTTGGGGCGGCGGAGGGGGGCCTGAAAGGCCCTTCTCCACCAGCGTCGTCAGCTCGGCCTCCGTGACCGAGCACGTCTCCCAGTCCTCCGTGCCGATGATGTCAACCCATGGCGCCATCGAGAAGAAGGGCTGGACAGAACGGTGGCGCGGCAAGGTTTTCTCTCCCCTCTCTTCTCTCTTCCTTCCCTCGGAGGCGCTCAAGCGGCTCCCGGCAGTGGTGGAGGCAAGAGCAGAGGCAATGGCTGGAAAGGCGAGAGGAGGGCCAGCACCACCGCCGCCCAGGTATTTATACTTGGCTAAACCCTAGCCGGTTCACCTTCCTGCATTTAATGCGTATCTGTTCCCGATTTTCCTACTCGATTGTGTTTCACGGAGCCCCAGGCGCCAGCCGCGCTGGCGGCGCTGACACACGGAGCCGAAAAAACGCACGCACGTTGCAGGGTTCATCCTCCACAAAGGATCCCAGCTCATGAAGCCCGGGGCCCTGGCACTGCGCGTGGCAATAGTGGCAGCCACAGCGGCGCACGCCACCGTCCGTCTTCCGTGGGACCCAGCGAACGCACCAAGCGTGCACCAACCACCACAGGCATGGGGGCCCACCACTTCTCCCCGCAGTGCCGGGGCGCCCCCGAGAGGGCCGCCTGAAAAACGCGCCCCACGCCCCCCCCGGCCCAGGTCAAACAGGGGCTTCCTTCCCCATGAAGGAGCCCGGGCGACGGCCCATTTACGGTCCAGAGGCTCGGGGGCTGGCCCACCAGTGGGTTCGACAGCCACCTCAGGCCACCGGAGTCAGGGATGGCTCGGACGGTCTCATACACAGCTGGGCCCCTCAGCGGCCGTCCCCCCGCCCGTGTCCGAGGCCAGCGAGGCAGTTTGAGTTAGGGGGATCCCGCGTGGGGGTGCACTGAGCCCTCAGGACCTGGCGGACAGGACTCGAGCCCCGCCTCAGACACACCTTGCAGGCTCTAATGGAACGCGCCTCTGGGCCTAGCCGACCCCTAACGAACGGGGCACGGGTGTTCCACTTGGACTTGCCCCGTTAACGGCTCACCGGATCTAACCATGTTCGACACTGCCGACGGCAGCATGGCAAAATCCACCCTCCTCCCTGCGGAAGGGATGCTGAGGTACGAGCGAAACTAACGAACAAGTACCGCTCGGCCGTCCCACACCAGGATGGGGCTTGGGGGCTCCCCCGGTACAGAGGCTGAGGTTGGAAAACGTCATCTAACTCGCCGAACTCCTGGACGAGCCGACGGGCCCGGGGGCTCGGCAAACGGTAGGAACACTCCGACCAAAGCACGCGCAAGCCCTCGGAGGAGTGCCCACACTCCTCCAAGGCCTCGGGGGCTACACCCGACGGGTGCGCTCGCGCGCCCCCGCCGGAGAACATGGCTTCTGAGGCAAAAACACCCTGGCAAATGAACTCGCACTCTCGTCAAACGCGTATAAACCCTCGGAGGAGTGCTCACACTCCTCCAAGGCCTTGGGGGCTACACCCGTCGGGTGCGCTTACGCGCACCCAAATGGAGAAAAAAGCCCAAAATATCTAACAACGTGCCCGACAGAAATCAGGTTCAAGGCCACAACCTCCGAACGAGTGCACCCACTCCTTCGGAGGTTCGGGGGCTACTGTCGGGTACCAAAACTAGGGCCCCTAAATAGGTCACATAAACCGGGCCCAGCAAACGCAAAACCAGGCCTCACAACAACAAAGTATGGCCCATCAAGGCTCAGCGCGTGAAACAACCCGCTTTTCCTCGAAGGGAAAAGTCACAGTTTTCGTACAATAATGCAATGACCTCGAAGGGCTCATCGCCATCATCGACAAATCAGCGGTCCAAAGTGCACATACAGCGGAATAATTAACGTAAAGAGTACAAGTAGCAAGATTTAAGTACTTTATTACATCGCCTACAAGGCGGAATCACACTCACACACACATACGGAAAAGCATAAGGTAGGTAGAAGCGGATCGACACGTCATCCACTTGCGCGTAGCACGAGACACCTACTCCTCCTCGTCATCCTCGTTGGTCTCCCACTCGATGTCCTCCCCTGAACCACAATGTATCAGTACGATTTGTACTGGCCACTAGTCCCACCCTTATGAATGAAGCTTGCTATGTGGAAAGTGGGTGCAAAGGTAATCAAAAGGTCCTATTTGAGGCTCTGGGTTTCCTATGTATTAACATAATTAAATAGTATTTGTCAAGTTTTAGCCCGTTTATATCCATAAACCTCCCATCCATCCCGTCCACAACCATCCACACACCACACCACACTCTCACTCAGTCGGCGAGGACGACTCCCGCTCCTCCTCGCCTCAACGGCCCTAGGCCGGAAAACACCACACCCAGGGGGAGAGAAGAGAAATGGACTCCACTCACTATAACGAACGTATGGTATCTCACGGGAATGTCCATGACCGGGGACACGGCTATACGTATAGATCGATCAACTCTGCAGAGCGTGGAAACCTGGAACCACAAGATCACCATCATCGGCGATGCGCCTCGCCTAGGCTGATACCGAGCCGCCGTCTAACTGGCCCAATGCCACTCTACCACTCAGCTCTAGGGCACCCCGGAGTCCACCGGCACGCTGAGACTGTGAGACGTGGTGCCGAATCCCAGAGGGTACCACGCTGTCTCGGGAGGGTGTGGGTCTCGACACCCGTACCTCCCTACACTATCACCTAACAACCTAGTAGTGATGGTAGGGGGCCAGATAGCCGTCAAGTCGTTTCCCGCCCATCAGGAACGAGTGGTGTGTACGATAGGGTCCCGTGGACCGCAGGAACGTCAAACCAGTCCTTAGGAGGACTGGACAGGATATCTTCACCTGGGGCCCAATGCCCCGTGCCTCGGCGGCACCTCCCGCCCCGGTGATTCGTACCACAAAGGCACTCCTCCCAGAACCTTCTCCCAAAACTATACCCACCACAGGTATTCTCACATGGGGAGTGCCTGATCACACTCCCCAAAGATGGCTTGTCCTCATGACTTGCCCCTGATCCTGCCCCGTCGACACAACCCTCACTACACACCCAAGACTCACGCCAAGATCTCTCCCAAAGTCCCGGTTTCCACATCTTCGGCACCACGTGCCTTAGCCACTCACAGTCATGATACATTAACAGTAATGATAGTAATAAGTGAGTAGCATCAAGATAAACATGATAAGCGCGAGTCTAATCCTAGCAGCGGGTATGCAGGGGATCGGTTTCGAAAAGGCATAGGCTGAATCAAACAATCTACCATGCATCCTATTAACAGCAGCAAGCAACAAGTAATAGAGCGCTAGCATTTCTAGTTATTGCATGTCTAAATAGGAGCTAAGAGGTTGGGTGGGACATGGCACCTGCGGTCGGGTCGTCTCCCAGGTCCTCGGTGTACTCGTAGTCGTCTCCCTCCTCAGTCAGTGGCTCCTCCGTCTCTGAAAAGCGTGACATAACATCGCCTTTAGTGGCTCCTATAGAGGTGCACAAGGAAGCAACTGAAATCCAAAAGAAGCAAATGCACTCATGGATAAGCCTATAACCTAGAGCTCATTTTTAGAAAATTTGGACACCGGTTTCATATTTTTCTGAGTCAAAATGGATTTATTATGATTTTCTGAAGATTGAAATCATTTCTAAAAAAGAATAAGGAAAATCATTTTATTTAATTGGAAAACGGGTGACACGTGGCAGGCTCTGGTTGGCTGATTCAAACTGAGTCACTGACAGGTGGGGTCGGGTCAACGGTCAACGTTGACCGGTCAACGGTCAACGCCGACCGGGCTCGGTGTGGGCCTGGGCGGGCTGGATCAGGGCCGGGTTGGGCCGGCCCGGCCCGGACACGTGTCGAGCAAAGAGGGAGCCACGTGGTGGACTTGGGCCTCTACTGGGCCGCGGCTCACGGGGCTGGTGCACGGTGGACCGGGCGCGGGTGCACCGTAAGCCACCCCCCCGGCTCACGGTGGACCGCGCCCACCTTCTCTCTTTTCCCCTCAGCTCCCCATGGACCGAGCCCACGGGACTCGCGAGGCTCTTCCCCCCTCCTCTTTCCTACGCCGAGCAGAGCTGCCGGCGACGAGCTCGCTCGCGCGGCTCTCCTGGAGGTTCTCCGCGAGTGCTAGGGGCTTGATAGCTTTCCCGGGTCTCGGCGCACACACTCATGGGTCACAAGGAGCGGGCTGGTCTCTGGGCAGCCGGCGGCGAGAGTCCGCGGTGGCTCCGCGGCGGCGACGCCGCGGTGGCGTTGGTTCTACTAGCCGCGGCGAGGTGGCGGCGGGGTGTCTGGGCTTTGGCGAGTCCCGGAAGGTGCGGCTGACCTGCTGTAAAGGCGGCGTTGGAGGCTTAACCGAACGGCCGCGTAGGCAACGCCGGTGGCGTCACGGCGGTAGCAGTGTGGCCGCGCTACTCGCAAATTCGGGGCAAGGCGGCCCCTTTAGTGCAGTGGGGTCGCGTGTAGGCGGTACCGACGACCATAGAGCGCGGCGGAGTCCGCTCACCGCGATTGGCGCTCAGCGGTGCTCCGGCGAGCTCCCGGCCCCTGCGACAGTGGTGAAAGGCGGGGGCTTGCTTCGCGGCGGTTAGCGGGTTAGGCGTACGGGGGAGCCCGGCGGAATTGACAGCCCGATGGCAGCCCTCGGCCGCCGCGCTTGGCCAGAGGGCAGGCGTTCCCCAGGCCGCGGCGGCGGAGCCGGCGGGTGCGTTCCAGGGGCACGGTCGAGGCTAGGCGTGGCGCGGCTAAGCGCGCCGTGGCGAGGCGAAGCTCGCCCACACATCGACGCGCCGTTGGTGGTCGGGTGCGCAGCGGAACCCGGCCACGCCAGGTCGAACTCTTAGCCATGGCGTGCACTCCAGCGTGCAGCAGCAGCGCACGGCGGCGTCTCCGGGCTAAGGCGGCTTGGCATGGCCGGTGAGCGTTGTGAGCGTGTGCGGTGCGTGCGGCATGCGCGCGCGTGTGCCGAGGGGGCCAAGAGTGGCGGCCTACTTCACACAGAAAGAGGAAACGGGCGGCGCCGTGGCGGTGCGCCAGGCCGAGGCACGACAGCCGGGGTGTGGTGCTCACACCGTTCGGGCTCAGGGTGGTTAGGATGGTGGTGCGGTGTCGAGGCGGGGCAGTGACGATCGGGTTGTGCAGCAGTAGCGCCGACCCGGTAGTCGATCGTCAGCGGCCCTCCTTGTCCGGGCGTGGGCAGAGGCCTGACGTGCGTTGCGCTCCCCTGTTGGCTACTCCTCCACTTCTCTCCGGCCCTCTTCCCCGGTTCGATGTGGAATGGGTGAGGCCACCCGAGGCGGCGGTTGTGGGAAGAGGAGCTAGGGCACCCAAGGCGCCCTACTTATAGGAGAGCGGGCGGCCATGGAGGACGACGAGCGGCGCCCGCGGTGCCCTGGGGGCACGTGGAAGCCATCCACGCTGGCTCGGCTTGGGTTTTGGAGACGCGGGGGTCATTGCTCGGGCGCTGGCGCCTCCAATTTTGGGAGCGGCGGCCGGGGCGAAAGGAGAGCGGGCTTCCGCGGTGGCGTCAATGGGCGGGGCCGCACCGCCTCCTTGTCGTGATGCGGTGCGCCGGCGCGGAACGAGCCGACGTGGTGGGCATCCACGAGGGTGCGCCGGTGGGCCCAGGGACGGCCAGGATGGCCGTTTCCTCTCTCGGCGTTGCGGCCCCGCCCGTCCGAGAAAAGCGTAGAGGGGGAGAGGAAAGGGATGACAGGTGGGGCCGCGGGGCCCATCTGTCATCGGCTCTAAGAGAGGGGAAGGAAGGGCGCGGGATGGGCACTGGGTGCTGCCGGGTCGCGGGCGGCCTGGCTGGGGCCGGGCCGCGTGGGAGCGTGAGAGGAAAAGGGGAAGGGGAGAGATGGGGGGTGGGCCGCGGGCGTGCCAAGCCGGGCCGGTGGCTTTCTCCCCTCCTTTCCCTTTTTTTTTTTTTCCTATTTTCTATTTTGCTAGCTAGTGTGTATACACATGTATACATGTATATACCCATGTAGGTGCATCCATGCACATACATGCTGGTGGGGTCCACCTAAGGTAGTCTAGGGTTTGGTCAAGGTGGTTTCCAAAGGTTGTACACATGTCACCAAAAGTTAATTACCTTTTTTTGTACTTAGCAACACATAAAACCATAAAGAGGCAAAACATAACATGTATGCAAGAAGGTAAAATGCAAATGCCACTAGACTGAGTATAGGTACTAATGCAACTTACTAGGAAGGTTTACCTACATGACACTCACCAAGCATAGGTTAGTTTTCGAAAAAGTTTTTGAAAATTGTGATTTTTAGGTGTGGGTTTAACAGGGATGTTACAGTGCGCTCCTTTCCGCCTCGTCCGAGCCCTCCCCGCCGAAGCCCTCGGACGGGCGCTGGCCTTCCGCCTCGTCCGAACCCTCCTCGCCGAGAGCCTCGGACGGGCGCTAACTTTCCGCCTCGCCCGAGCCCTCCCCCCCAGCGAGGCCTCGGGACGAGCTCCCGTCTTTCGACTCGCTCGAGCCCCCCTGCGCCCTAGCCTCGAGGCAGGGGCCGCTCCGTACTCCCTGGTCAATCCAAGCCTCGACCGGACGTATATCCGCCGCCCACCTCTCTACAGTTCTTGTCAGAGTGACGCCATCCCTTGGCGGGATAAAGGGAGCCGTCCCATCGCTGATCACGCCCAGCGCTCGGGGTTTCATCATCCTCCACGGTGGCCATGCCCACCACTGTGGGGGCACCGCTTTTGCCTACTTTCTATGACAGGGTTAAATCACCGAGGCCTCGGGCGTCGATCGCCACGCCAAGGGCCGTCATCCAATGTCACCTCCCATACGAGTCGTCAGTCGGGCGGGGCCGGGTCAAACAACAGTCCCTCCCGAGTTTTTACGAGCCCAGGATGGGCAGCGGCCCCCCCGATGACCGTCCACCCCTTTGCCAACTACTCCCACGTGACGGCGGGCTCGAGGCCCTCCGAGCCTCGGACTCGAGGCGAGTCAAAGCTTCTGGCCGAGCTATGGGCTCGGACATGCTGTCCATCGCCACTCCGCCAACCTACACGTGACGCACGTCTTCTCCATCGCTAGGGGCGGGGAAGTGACGCCTCGTAGCTACGCCCATGACCAGCAGTGCCTGGCCATGCCCAACAGTGCCGCCACCCACTCCGGGGCCTCAGCACAAGGAAGGCTACCGGCTTCGAGGCCTCGGATCAGGGGAGGAAGGCGCCCACAGCCCCTTCACGTGCATGGGTACCCTTTGTCAACCCTATCATCCCCTTACGGCTATAAAAGGGGAGGACAGGGGCCCTTAGCGGGCAAGCTCTCACCAGCACGATATTGGCATTCATCTCGACCAACCACAAGACTTGGGACCAGCACCCTTTCTCAACCGCATGTACACCCCTACCTATAAGCACCTTGGTGCAAGATAATACAAGTCATCCTTCCCCACTGGACGTAGGGTCTTCTCTTGCCCGAATCAGTATAAATCCTTGTGTCTATCTTGCACACCTTCCGGAGTTAGGAGCACGCACCATAAATTTACTAGTTGGCGCTAGGACCACCAGTTCTAGCACTGACAAAAAAAAACCTAGAAGGAAAAACTGCAAATAGAAAAGGTAAGGGAGATGGAGCTCCCTCCACCTTACTAATCGATCGGGCTTATTTTATTTTCCAGTTTTGCCCCTGATACAACAACGAGCAAACCGCCTAGCCCTAGGGATATTGCGGTCTAACTCGACCCGACTCGACGTAGTCTTCAATCCGACGGCCACCGTGCCTTCTCACCGGTAGCTTCACCTCGACATGAACTCCTCGATGCCCCCACGTGCCATCCGTTCGCCTCGGGACCTCCGCCAGGGTTTTTGAGGCTCAACCTAGAAACCGTCATCGATGGTTTTAAGGCCCAAACCACCAAACCCGCCTCCGTTGGTTTTGAGGCCCAAACCAACAAATCGGCCCATGTCCTCGCACTTGTCGAAATTCCAAGTGCCAGCCACCGTGATCCCGCCCAGCGATTCCGGGTCCCTCGGTCTAAGCCTTGTGTCCACCCTTTCACTGCTCTGGTCCATTCGGCGTGGCACACCTTACTTGACCTTCACCTCACCGTTGACCACCACCTCCGAGCTCGACACCTGCACAAACACAAGCCAAGAGACATGTCGCACACGTAGCTTGCACTACCATCGGTGAAACCCCATCCGGAATGCTAGCAATTGAATTAATCACTTATCATTAAAACTGAATCACAAGGGTACTTGTCAACCTTATGTTCGCAAAGACTATCTTTTTCTTTCCTGATAATTAACTTTGACTAAATATATATAAAAATATATTAATATTTATAGTATATAATTAGTATCATTGAAAAGATATCTAAATCTAGTTTTTAATAAATTTATTTGGAGATACAAATATTGCACATATTTTTTTGCAAATTGAGTCAAATTTATGACACGAAATCCTAAAAAGACGGTCTTTTTAGGACAGGGGAGTAAGATATAAGACAGGCAAATTAAATTTCCATGACGTCGGACACTATGGGTCTCTTTGGCACAATTTCTTCACATGAGACCAACTGACAGAGTGGCAATAGTAGTGGGGCTTGAGGTGAAACTGGAAAAAAGTAGCTTTTTACAAGTCTCTTATTTCCCTCTAAAAGCTCTAGTTTGGTTTTGGCTAATTGATGAAATCTATTGGACTAATCCTATTTGCTAAATATGTGTTGTTGTCGTTTCTTAACGTCACTACTAGTTTTACATTCTCAGCAACAGTACCAGAAATACTTATGGGCATTCTTAGCATTATTACTGGGATTGCATCCCTAGCAATAAAACCAAAAAACGTCTCAATGGTAATATATTGTATAGTAAACCAAAGTTTATAGCAGGGGTAAACCATGATAGATATTTGGATAGTGTGATACACATAGAAACCAATCTCAAAAATAAAGAAGAAAGAAAGAAAGAAAGAAAGAACCTAAACTGGAGCTGGCATCCTAATGTACACAAGGGTAGAATGATGAAGTTTGAGATGGATTCCTATGGATTCACGGTCTAACGGTAGACAAACAATACTTCTACTTGCTTACTTTGGGCACCTGATAACACTTGGTCTGCCAAGCGTTGCCGGCCTACAGCTCTACGCTACACCCGAACGTGGGGGAGTGCAAGGGACGGACAGGGCTGTCACCACCTGCCGCCTACCCCTCATCCGTGGAGTGTGAGGCAAATGAAGGTAGTCTCTAGTTTAGACACCACGTCTACGTTATCGTCTACTACCCTAACGTCGATCAGGGCGATCCGTCTTTATTAGGGACCCTCTACTAGAGCATTCGTTACTAATCCAAGCAACGAACAACGAACCCGCAAACAAGCTTAGATAAAGCTCATTTAACCAAAAAGACAGAGAAAACCATAATAACTATGAACACCTACTTTGTCAAGATCCCGTTAAGATACATAGAACAAACAAGATCATATGCTAAACTAGTAACATAATAATCTAGCTCTAGTTCATAACCATATTGATAAAATAAGAACAAGAACAAAATCAAGAACATGATATGAATCAAAGTAGAAAGAACTATATTGACCATACCAAATCTCCAATAGCTCTTGTCCTCCAAGTACAAGCCTTGCCTAGCTCCAAAACACTACTAAAAAGAAAAGGGTACAAGTGTGGAGAGGGAGAGAGGCTCCAAGTGTGGTGTGTGTGAGAATGGGGGCTCCTCCCCTCCTTTTATAGCAGCTTAAGGTCGGTTTTGGCCGAGGGGGAATTAATGCCGCCTGAAACAGCCTTTAGCACCGCCTTTAGGAACCGCCAGAGAAAGTTAGGCTGGGCCAGCCCACCTAGGGGTGCGGCCGCACTAGGGTTGGCTCCCCTCGGGCCCAGCCTTGGCCCACTGGCTCCTCTCTAGTCCTGGGTCGTGGCTTCGATGGGTGTTAGCCCAGTTTTGTAGTGTAGGTGGGCTTCCCCCTTTATTTGCATTTGTATGTTCTGCGTTACGCTTTCTGGTTTGCGTATTTTGACTGTATTTTCACCGTATTCATGTATAAGTCCTGCAAAACAGTAATCCTCCAATACATGTGAAAATAGGTTAATAGTAAATGTATATGTGTGTAAAGTATGCTTATTCCCTTTCTAGAGCGTAGTTGGCGGTATAAAATTGCCGATAACGACCGCCAACAAACTCCCCCAAGCTTACCCTCGTCCTCGAGCAAAAGCTAAGAATTTGGTTGTTGATCAGGAGTTGCTTCTATACCAATTATATTTCACAAGTGCCAAACTTATAACAAAGCTTTCGTCTTTGATCTAAATAAATTAGTATTTTATATTTATCATTTTACACGTGTTCCTTGTCCAAGGGGATGAAAGGTTTGGGAAGAATTTTCTGATCAAACTAGCGTCCTCTCAAAGTTTCAGCCTTTGAACAACTGACTCGTTATTGCGAGGTATCAGGCAGCGCTCAAAATGTCTTGCGGTGTCATCAGACCAGTCAGGAGCCATCACTGGTGGTGACTGACGATGTTTTGTAAATATTTACTAGCACTCATCAGCTGCATTTGCAATGTGCAAGCACGGAAATGGTCGCTCCCTATAACATACTTCGGTGGATTTATTATATCCCTACATTACTACTATCACTCCTATGTAACTATGTTACACATTACACAAGCACATACAAAAGCCGCGTATGCAACACTACTTGAACGCTCTTAAACGAGCAGTCATCTACATCACTCAGCGGTCATTCTATCGACATTTCTCCCTCTATTTTTCCTTTCTTTTTTAATTTGGACATGCCATCCTCAGCAATACAAGCAAGTAGGACTCGGAAGTCACACAAACAATTTTACATGTCTGTATCTGCACACGGGAAGTCAGAAGTGAAATATTACTGCTCTTCTGCGGAAAAGTTGGGTTCTGCTGGTTTCTGCAGCAGTCTTGCAGGCACTCTTTCCTGCAGCCTGGCCTTGCGCGTGGCATTTCTCCTCAGGATCCGTATCATGTTTCCAGCGAAACGAGAAGCATATAGTGCTGCCATGAAGCTGAGTGAAGTGGAGGTGTCATTGGCAATCGCGAATTGCAATCTCTTCTCCTTCTCACGCAAAGAATCTTCAATCTTCTTTCTACAGTACCGGTGCCAGGCTGCTTGGATGAAACAGGCTGCCCAGGTTCTCCATTGCTGCGAGTAGAATCTGAAAGTGTGCTGGAGTTGTTTGCTGTGGAGTCGTCGGAACTGAGTGGCCACAAACCTTAAGTCTTCAGCCCTCAAAGCAAAAGCTTCGACTTCAGATATTGTCTTCACTGTCCTTGTTGAGCTGGGAAGGCTGGATGTTGATGTGGGATCAAGAGCCCAGGTGAGGAGCTCTTCGCCGCAAAAATCTCCAGCTTTCAGAACATCAGAGTTAAAGAAGCCAGTTCTTCCACCATTTGTCGTCATGCTCATTAAATTTCCCCTCATGACGAAGAGCATTTCATTTACCGGATCTCCTTCACGAATAACACAGCTACCTTCTGTGTATAGAATAGGCTTTAGGCAGTCACACATGGCATCCAAGAGCTGATCGTCCATATTTTCAAACATTGGAACCTGGGAACAATGAAGACAGCAAGGTAAAACATTCAGGAAGATCAAGACATACATCCAAATACAAAAAATATAAGTTTCTGCTAGGATAAACTCAAGGGCCCCTATGGAAATTATTGCAAAAAACAAATGGAGTATTGGTAAGACCATGATGTGCTATGGTGCTTGTAGATTTTACAGGATCAGGTAAATTCCACAGGACTGAGGATTCAGATTGCATAGAGAAGGAACAAATATTAGATTATAGCACTGTATCCAATTCGTCATTTGGTTGGAAAGTGGAAAACATAAGGAACAAAATATGCATCATGGCACTGATCTGATTAGTCCTTTGCCTAGAAACATCAGCACTATTCGAAACCATGATTTAGCGAATCTAAAGCAGATCATAAATTCTTAAAAAACTGGCTCAGCCTCAGTTTTTTTTTAATTTTTTTAATAAGGAGCATCAGGTTAAATGGTTACTGATAAGTCACGGTCAATAGGGTACTTCAGTGGGGGGAAACAGATGAGAACATACCCTCATGAGAAGTGATAAACAAAGATGTCGTTTTATATCCCTCCGAAGATCTTTGGGGAGGTTCCTAAGGAGTTGCTCTTCATCAACACCGCTTGTTTCTTGCCATCTATACTGTTCATAACGCCGTACTCTTTCCTTGAGGTTCTCAGGAAGATGTCGATATGACATCCACTGATCTGTGTCACGGCTTTTTACTCTCATTTCTTCTATTCTCAGAGAGGCTGACTGCAAATAGGTCTGCAAATAGGGGCGAAACATTGTTAGAAAGTATCAAGAGTAAGAAAAACACATTAATTGTGAATTCTCTGGAGATTCTTCGTTGAAACTATTTTATTGCATGACCCAAGAATTTAGCCTCTCACTGTATCCAATATGAAAACATTTTTCAACAAACACTTGCTACTGTTGGCTCAGAAAGACTATGTTGGCCAAATCCACTCCTGCACCAGTAATAGTGGCAGAATTTTCTAAAAATATCAGTTTTGTAATTTAATCACAGATTTTTCTGTTTGTCCTAGGATAAATGTTTTCGCACCAGTCTAGCAGACAAGTAATCTCCAATAGATCAAGAGTCATAACATGCAACACAGCAAATTACAAAAAGAGAAACCATAAGACCATAAGACAGGTGTTCAAATTTATAATATTTCTTGTTCATGAAGGTTCTATTGATCATTTCTTCAACTGACTGCTAAATCCATTAGAAAAGCTTCCCCACGAATCTTCAAAAGAAAAATTTTAGGCTGCGGGACAAACTCTTGGAGGCCAACTCTCTGCAACAACTTGAACCAAAATTCACGGGCAGAGACACAAGAGGCAAGAAGATGGTTGATAGATTCTGAAGATTAGTCACAATGGGGAGGTTCAATTGATCATAGGCTTCAACAATAAAGAATTGATGGACAGAGATCTATGCCTGTATGTTCAAGGGGGAAAAAAGAAATCTGTCTGATAAGTTGAGTTACCTATCAGAAGGAATCCCTATTCCTAGTTGGATAAGACTCCTAATTACAGTGTATTGTAATCCCATGTACTATAAAAGATACGAGGTCCTAATGGCCAGCTGCCAGCATTGTCGCATGCTATTTTCCCCTCCAAAATTCTACATGGTATAACAGCCTAACTTCTAGCGTAGGAATAACTCAATGCCACAAAGTTATCACCCACCACAACTAGATCCTCCTATCTAATAACGGCTGAGTAGACCACTGTTCATGAAGTTCTAGTCATCAGTGGTCATCTCTCACACCATGTGGTGACATGGTGGTTATCGTCCCCAGTGTCATGCAGGCTGCCACAAGCTTCTGCGTCTCCTGCCTGTAGCTTAGGACACCTATATCACTAAGAAAAAGAAGGCAGAAGAGGGGAAAAGAGAGTTGCTGTCCTGACTCCTAAGTCTATGGTCAATTGTGTACTTGTTGCCATTGATTGACAACCAGATTGAAGTCTGTGATTGTCTTCTTTATGTACATGATAATCAAGGTTATGTTGAATGTTGCTTTGATTTGTGAATACATGACTAGCTACCAGAATTTGAGTTTTGAGTTTGCCACCTGAGCACATTCTAATAATATAAACAAAGGGTGAGGATGCAAAAGGTCAACATACAATTTTTCATCTCCCAAATATCTATAGCATTTTATATCCCTTTCCAAGTTATGTACAGTTCCTCCAAGTAAAATCAACACAACAGAAGTGCCAAACTGCCAGTGTTCAATGTGTTTACCTGCACATTACCGATCAGCAATGCAAACAGAACTAAGCCTGATATTGAGACAAAAACTGCAAATAAGTTCTCCCATGCATAAGTGCTTGTTTTCAGGTTTTGGCCAAGAGAACTGCATAGCAAGAAAAAAAATATAAATGTCAGCCTATCCATCTCTTGATTTAAAACGTAAATTTGAAGGTTTGCCCTTTAGACACACCTAAGATTTTGAAGACCCCACCAAACACAGAAGAACAATTTCGAAAAGAAACTTTTCGACTGTGATACATATTTTATAGCTGGTGCATAAATCCCAAAGTATGGATCTGGAAGTCCGTTTGACTGATTACTTAGTAGGCAAGTTGCAGTTAAGAAAGCATTTTTCCCATCCTTATCATCATCTCCACAATACAAATATGCAGGATCGCATGTTGCATTGCTTCTACACTTTTGTCTCCAGCAAGAATCTTGGCGTTGTATAGAAAGCAAGTACCAAAGAGCTCCAAGGACCTGAACCAGTTGAAGGATTGATGTCATTGCATTGAGGTTTTGTTATAATGCACTTCTGAAAGGTAGCCTACAGTATTTCACTAAAAAAATAGCACATGCACAATACTTCAAATAGCATTATGAAAGCAATCAAGCACTACATGCTAAGCATGCAGAAGGGTGGAGCATAGCACCTAACCACAACATAGCAGTATTTCAAAAAACAGTAGGCAAGTGTGCCTAGGCGACAGGCGTTGATAAGCATTTGCACTTTCTATGGACAGTTAGAGTAATTCCATGCTAAATAGAGGAAATTTACCATATCACAACCAAAAAGTTAATGGCATCTTGCATCCATGAGTAATATAACTGTAGCTCATCTTCTTCAATCTCTAATTGCCCCACTTTCATGCCCAAAACGCCTCTATGTGGGAAAAAGCCTAGACAAAATGCCTAGGTGCTAGGCATCGCCTTTTTAAACAGAACCACATAGATGCACTTGATGGCCATGTTTTAGATAGCTTGCCTGCCACGACAAGTGCTGCATGGAATGAACTCCTTCATCCATAACACTGCACCTTTCGTGACCAGGAGGAAAAGACAATCACTCATTTGTTTGGTCAACATGCTGAGCCTGATGGGGTTGCAAACTCTCTCATTTGGGAGGTTTGCCAGGTGGGTTTGCAGATTGGTGGAGAACCACGATTACAGGCTGGCAAAAGAACAGCACAGTGTCTCCACTCCTTGATCGTATTATGCGCTTGGAAAATTTGAAAATGCTGGAATGCTCACCAAGTGTGCATGCAGTCATCAGGGTGGTCCAGATGAAACCGACCCTGCTGTTCTGCAGGGGCAAAGGGCTGGGAGCATTGCTGCAGTAGTGTCATACATATGTTGTCCTCCTAGTTTGTGTGTGGCACATCTGCACTTTTTTTTCTCCAGTGTGTGCAAGTGCAACTTGTCATCTTTTTCTTGTGCAGTGTTTGTTTGTGCAACTCTTTTCTCCTACTTAATACAATGACACACAGTTCTTCTGCATGTTCAAGATAAAAAAAAAAGAACTGATTATGCAAAGTTGCACATTTAAAAATAACTTTTTGCACTAGCTGTAGGCCAACACAATGCATCATCCGGGGTCTGTCATCCAGCCTCACATATCTACTTTGGTCCTTCCAATCTACTTTGGTCCTTCCATCTAACAACGACAGTATGTGAGGGTGGATGGTGGAGATCCAGGATGTTATGTTGCAAACGCTAGTAGCTCAGCATAACAAATTAATTTTTAAACCATCCTCAATAGTTTTGCCAAAAAACTTTTCCCCTGAATTTGATTTAAGTATGAATATACTTTTCAAATATCAACCTACTAATGCACCGGATTTTCTTTACTACGTCCACACGCGAAAAACGTCCCCCGCTGAGGAGCCCCATCTTGATCCACCCAATCTATTGTACCCAGAAAAACAACACAATTAGAATGGACAACCTAGATTCGATTTGAATCATTCTCTCTCCTTACTCACTCAAATTGTACGGTCCAGATCAAAAGTGTCACACCTCCTCCTCCTCGTCATCCGTCCTCCCGCACCTACGCCCACACCCGCAGCCACGGTTCGATTCATGGGTTGTTATTTTTTCCGTCTTTTCTTGGCTGGAGCGGCATCGAAAGGAACGAAAAAACATCACCACGCTACTTCTGCCGCCACCTCCTGGTTCCAAACACAGCTAGGGCTTCCCAGCGGCTGCCTGCTTGTCCTCCTCCTCTGAGCGCCAATGGTCGCCATGGACTCATGGCACGCAAGATAGGCCACAGGGCTTGGGATGCGCGGTGCAACGCCGGAGGTAAGTCATGGTCTGACAGCTCGTCAGAGTCGCGGATCCTACCAATGGCCGCCCTAATGCCCTTGCCCAGAGGAGGTTGTGATCCTCGGCGCCATGGAGAGCACGATGCGCCGCAGCGCGGCGGCAAGGGAGCCGGGGACGCGAGCACAAGTCTGTCCGACATGGTAGTGTGGTTGCGCCGGATCCACGAGCAGCCCGAGATTAACCGCCTTGTCCGCGACGAGCTCGACGGCGTCGGTTTCGCCACCTACTGGTCACGTGCGCGGCGGCGTCGCCACGCTCGGCACAGGCTCTGCCCATCCGTCGTCATGCTCCGGGCCGACATGGACGCGCTGCCCATCCAAGTCCAGGTACGTGCGTTCGTGGTGTGTGTGCCGACATGTATGTGTTGTTGGTGCTACTCAAATCATTGAACTAATATTTTCGATTTCTCTCTTCCTCTGATTCAAATCCATTTTCAAAATTTGAGGCGTGCTAACAAATACCCAGAAATTATTTCAAGCGGGCAAAATATTATTACTGCATAGTACATAGTAGTACCCAGAACTAATCATTGAACTAATTTGTCGAGGTGCCTGTTTAATTTCGCCGATTTGTTTTCTTGTCCGTCATAGCATAGCTTGCTTTTACTTCAAACAAGATCCCTAGGAATTGCCATGCAGTTGGTTTTTTTTGACAAATTTCTTAATCTGCGAGATATGGAATTGAATGCACATTTAATTCTTCCCATTCTGTTCATTTTCAGGAGCCCAATTGAGCCTACAGTGCACTTGTATTGTCTTCTCGGCACCTCGTGACATGAGCATGGCCTCCTGCACCTTTATTATCTTTATAAGCCAAACTTCATCTAGATATGTTCAGATTTTTCACAAATAATGGTTCATTCACTTTGGGGTATTTTGTACCTGTTGGACCTTGAAAAAAAGTGAATTGTGTGCCGATGTCTGAGATTCTTGAAGTTTGGTCTAAACATGAGGACAACAGCAAAATATGACAAAAGATATATATTTTGGTTGTTTAATTTGTATTACTAGATATCGCCGTAGCGTTAGCACGGGCAATATACTAGTACTAGTAACAGACTAAAGTGTATGTTGTGTCACAATGTTAACCCACCTTATAATAAGAGCAACTCCAGCATGAATGGAAACGAACCGAGGGGAGAGAGAAACAGGTGAAAGTTCGATTTATACACTAGAGCAACCGAACCAAGAAAAAGATTCTTCACCGCTTACGACTCAGTTACGAAAACAGTAGAGATGCTGAGTTTCTGAAATGGTACAGTTCCATTCTATTGCACCTCTGATCAACCAACCAAGTTCACTGATTTATAATTAATTCAATACTCAAAAATAATTAGGAACATTTACATGAATAGGGTATGCAAGGAATATTATAGCCTTATAGAGTGCAAATACCTTTAAAATTTTATTGGTTAATTTGAGAAAGCAGAAATGTTGTAGGGGTGAACATAATTCTCAACTAAACGTATTGACATCAATATGTTGACATTATAGAATAACAGCTGATTAGGAATGCAAGTTCTAATTACTTTGGGTCATTGGGTCGACCCAAAACTTGCTCAAATGAACTAGAATGGCATTTCACGTAATTTAAATGAGGAGAGAAATTAAATAGAATGGCATTTGACCGTAATTAGTTAGCTGATAGAAAAAACACCATTGGTACCCACTTGCATGCTTACAAGTTACAACTCATGGTAGAGTTTATCAATAGAAAAAGGAAACAAGTGATGTACAGCTAACAGAATGCTAGAATCCATCAACAAAGCCTCGTGAATAAGAAAATGAAGAAAGAAATCTCATGGTTCTCTAATCTACTTCATTTTGGTTCATGAAACCAAGACTTTACAGTTTTCTCAATCTACTTAATTTCTATTGTATAACAAATGGCTCATGTTTTGCTGATGCAACCAATTTACTGCACAAATGACAACTGAAATACCATCACGTTTTTCACAAATAGAGGACTTACATGGCTGGCAAGCATGTAAAGCAAAAAAGATTGAAAGCAGCACCAGCCCGTGCTGTCTCTGTAATTACACCAGCAGACCTAGTGATTTGGAGGTATAGTGGCCTTATCCGGATTAGCCGAGGCACATACTGGCATATAATTATAAGCATTAACACATTTTTGGCTTTCATAACCTTTGAGCCTTGAAGATTAGGTAGCACAACCAAAATAATAACCTGTTACATAAAGTATAATTATTTTTTTTCGTTGAGGGCAACAGACGTATCATTAGTACAATCTTAAAAACTATATAACAAGATAGAAACATGCATAAGCCTTAACTTAATGCATGATCAGGGCAGCCAAACTAAAGAAGAACCATCAAATGAATAGGCGATTATTTTCATGTTACAAATTTATCAAAACTATCATTTCTAATATGTGGAATACAATGTAATCTATAGCTTTTAACAGGTCATCATACTACTTCTAGACATTTCTTAATATAAGAGACTACCAAAAGTCCATCAATGGTAATAATATGTTTCATGTGTATGGACATGTTATCAAATATAAAACACATTTCATATGATGCTATCAAATGTTTAGTAAAGAGCTTAACCAAATTATATTGCAAAGAACTTATGTTATGATGCTATCAAAGTTGTTCTGTAGACCAAGTACCTGAGGGATGGGCAGAATAGCAAAGATGTCAATGAAAAAATATGTTGATAAGTAGCGCTTTATTATTGCATATCTATCTTCGATTAAGACACCGCGCCCAAAGGTTGTAGGAGATGATGCAATAAAGCCTGTCCGAATTGAAATATGATATGGAGGATGTAGAAAATATCTGTGAAAAAACGCAGGACACTCGCTGCCTTTTCTAACTTTCTATCCAAATACCAACAAGGTTTTTCATCGCTGATAACTGGGATATACAAAAACAATGGGTCTACTGAAACTGCAAATATACATGATATCACAAATATCCTGTTCCATTTTTGCAGAAATGGCCCCTGAGGATGAAGAATTCTTGTTGAAGACTTTCTTTCATCCAGCATTGATCTATTTGAGGTTTCTGAGTGCAAAAGATTTCCTAAGAATGCAAAAACCCTGGCAGTCCTTTCTTTAAGTGAACTGAATACTGAAACATCATCTCTATGCGGAGCAACTATGTTCTCAGAACTAACAGACTGCTCTGATCTCCAGTCCTGAAATCTGCACAGATAATAAACCAAAGAAAACACTCAGTAGTCAGGACAATTGTTGCATGTGAAAAGCTCACCAAATCACCAATGAGCTGGTCTTCATTCTTTACTCGAAACCATAATTGGATCCCAGTGCCTTTTATTTTAACTAATCAGGTTGTCAAAAGCCTAAAATCCTGTTCGTACTTCATTAGTATAGTTGGGCCCCATCTGCTAAATCTTGTGATAGTCCAAAACTCTAATCTTCAATATGTGTAATGGATAATGTGGCGTTGAATGCTATGCTTACATTAAGCCTCTTGTGGTCCCTTAACGTTCAAGAACAGGAGGTATGGTATCATCTCTCTACATTCAGAACCACAAAACCTTGATGATGGTTTTGATGGACAGAAAACAATGCTAACTCAACTTGCTGACATGGATATACATTGCATACAATTTCAGTCATCAAAGACATGGGTCAGGTTGAGAAATTTCAGGCACCCTGTGCCTTTCTGACATGGGTATAAATGACTATGCAGCTTGCACGAACATTTATGTAGTATGTACATGGACATATGCGCCTGTGCCTGGTTTGCATTCTGATTTTTGGGGTTCACAGTTCAATTGGAGGAGCCTTGACCATATGGCATGAGCTGTAGCAAGAATTGAATGGTCAAGAGATGGGGATAGAGCAGTTCAGGAAAGAGGGCGCAGGTTAGAAGCTACTAGAAGCAAATGCTGTTACCAGAAGCACATATTTTTTGTGGGCATTTTCTGATGGCTCACATAAGAGACTTGGATAATTTGCCAAGTCCCTCTTGTAACAATTCAGTCAGCATCTGATGGTTCAGGTGGCCATTTCCATGATCCAATTCAAATGCTCACTTTTGCAATGGACATGTTTCCTTACTTAGAATACTAACACATTATTCAAATGCTTTTGTGTTGCTAATAACATAGTATGATATAAACGCAAAACACTTTGACCAAATAGTGTACCCTAGAAACTATCTCGAGTTCTCAAGCAACAGGGGATGGCTGACCTCACATATTTGTCCTCTCTTCCCATCATCATTTTCTTCTAATTTAGAAGCTAACAGGAGTAGATCAATTCTTCAAGCGTGATATCCACATACATCAAGGACCCTGATGATTATAATCACAACCTGAGTAAGAACACCAACACTGGCATGCGACCTGTCCTGTAAAGTATTCTCAGTAATCAGAAGATATACAAGAAAAAATTAGCAATGTGAAAACAGCCAACTGAGATTCGGTATCTGAGAAAATAATCTTTTGATGATCTAATTGTTCCCCAACATAGCCTGGGAGTAGCAGCATAACCCACAACATTCCAATATAAGCCTCTCAATCTCAGAAATTGAAATAAAGATTTTGTAAACTCATTGCCGCCTGAGCCACTCAGTGTGCGGCCACACTTTCTTCCTTCATCTTAATCAAACACTTGTATGCGCTCGCAAAAAAGAAAAAAAGGTTTTGGATAATTAACAGTATGCAATCACCAACGGCCTCAATTTGGCCCCAACATAAGGAAACCCCAAATCGGCCAAACACCCAACCTACATGCCACAAGCTCTAACTAGACAGCGGATGAAAACAAAGCATGGCGCTGGAGAAGAGAACAGCCAGCCGTACAGATATTTGTTCCCCGCATCAAAACCCAAGCAAAAGCGAACTAGGGCACAATCCACCAGTCGCATCCTTAGACCACGACTCGCGACACCAAAACCCGCGGAAACCAAGCTCGCCCGCTTTGATCCGAACCACAAATTGAACGCAACGGCTTAGCGCAAAGCGGAAGAGAATCAAACCGGAGAAGCAGGAACAGCAGGAGGTTGATTTACCTTGGGTTTGGACTTGGGGGCGCGGTACTTTCCCCTTCGAGGCGGCGCGGGGTAGGCGGGTGGAGTCGGGGGAGAAATGCGGATGAAGCATCGCGCTCACGGTCACGGGGTCGTCGCCGCATGATGGTGGTGGTGCCGTGGACCGTGGTGGTGGACTGGACGTGGCGGGCTGGCGGGGGAGGACGGGAGGAAAAGAAAGGATTGTGCGTGGACTCTGGGATGAAAATCGTTTACGAGTTTTTTCTGATTTTCAGGTCGAAATGGAAACGATAATGATAACCGAAAAACAAAAATGATAATGATAAAATTAAACGGAAACGAAAGTGAAAATGATTTTGTCCTCTTCCGATTGTTTTCGAAGATTTCCGTATTTAGGCGATAATTTACCGCCGGTAATTACCGATTTAAAGGCTTTAAATTCTAATTTATTATAGACTTGCTGGTGATTTACACACAATCTACACTGCACCCACAAAAACATATTTTATGGAAAGGAATTGTACGGTAGCAATGTTGTCTACATAGAAATAAGAAGCCAAGAAGGCAAAAAAACAATCAATTAGCCAAGCAAATCACATATTGCACCTGTAACTCTAGTAGTCACTATGCTATTTCAAGTCAATTTAGAACTTAATTGTACTGTTACATGGTTTATTATTGTTTGAGTCTAAGATGGTGTGAACTGTGCGATTTTAGCTTGTAGTCTTTTTAATTGTGACTTTATTTATTAATTGTCATTTGAGATTTGTCGAGTTATATGACTCTTTTTATGTTATACGATTTGACGTGTTTATCGTTTTTTAGATACCGTTTTCATGAATTCCGATCGTTATTGATGTATTCTCTAATCGACTATTATCATTTTCGAAATTACCGAAATGTCGATACCGTATTCATTTCCGACAATATCGTATCGATTTCGTTTTCGAGTAAGAATATTGAAAATAAAAATAATTTAGTCTCCTACCGATTGTTTCCGATCGTTTTCATCCCTACGTGGACTCACGTGTGTTTTCAACAACCATGTGCTGCATCACACGTTATCGAGCGACATTTATTCCATCGAGATTCGTGCTGGTCAAACCAAAAATTCGTCATACCAGGTGCACGAGATGCAAACGATTTTATCGCGAGATGCGTTTTCAGATCTCAAACTCCTCTTTATTTTACCCTTTTGCTCAGTTCCGTCTTCCCTCCCGAAACCTAGCTCTACCCCTACAATCGCCGCCGCCAGCTCCACACGTTTACCTGCTTCCGCCGCCCAAGTCTCCGCCCGGTTGCCGCTCTCGGCATCGACGACGCCGGCGACAAGCTCCTTCCACTGTATCTTTGCCGCTCCCATGATTTCCTCTCTCCTATTGTGCTATTCTCTGCCAACATCCATGAGCAGTATTCTTTATTGTTACTGCTGCAGTGAATAATTCCGTTGTTGTTTTATTTATCCTGTCCAGTATCATCCGTTCTCAAGGCTTTGAACACCTCTGGGCTGTTCCATTCAACAATGTAACTAGTGGATTTATGTTTAATGTCATCTTCAAGAAGGTTTATTTCTTATATGGTCGTAGATCTGTCAGTGTGAGCAAGTTCTGTTATAATTTTAATTATATTAACTGTAGAGATGTAGTGACAATGAATTGCGTTTTGGTTTGATTTAATTGTTCTAGTAAATACTAAATATAAGTTTAATCGCAAAGCCACTAGGGCAGTAATTCTGTTGCAAAAACAAACTTCTATATTGTTTGTTTGTTCCGAATAATTTTTTAACTATTATATCTCTATACTGATTCTTAGTTTTGAACTTTAAAATGCAGCATAATTTTTTCCCCTCTTGTGGTCATTATTTTGTTTTAAACTTTCAATGCAGCATATATTTTGATCGGATTTCGTTTGAATTCAATGTCCTAGGATCTAATGAATATACATTTCATCTAAGAACAAGTAATAAGAACAGGTAGGATTCATCAGTAAAATTATGTATCACTTAGAAATATGCCTTTGTTACTAAAGTATATCCAATACATTATATCACAGTTATACAGCCTGACGATTCATTCAAGGATGAAATTATAGCAGACCAATAGAAATATTTGCAGGGGCTGGATGACTGGCAAATGTAGCAAGAAGAAGATATTAAAGAAACTCTAGTAATTTGGATGAGTGGCCTACTAAATCAAAACAACTATAGAAAACTAATAGGATTCCTTTCCTTTCCACTTACATTCCAATAAAAACTCAGTTTTGACGACAGAACAAATAATCCTTGTCACAAAATCTTGTCAAAATCTTGAAAAAAGATGGCAAATAACTCTCACTATCAAATACTCAGGACTTGTTAATAAAAAATTGGACCTCCACATATGCACAACAAAAAAGTTGGATTGTTCTAGCTGATGACTAAACTGCAGTGCTGCTATTCAAGGGATGATTTAGCTGCATAACTGGAACAACTGAACTGCACTAAAGCAAGTACTTTTGACGACACATTGCATTCTACTTCAAAGGTATGAATAAATATAGAATATGCTAGCAAAAAGATACTAGATTATTCCTAAAAAGACATAAAATTGAACACTGAAGCTTGAGAATGACGTTACACAAATAGAAATCCAAGTTGCCCACAAACCAGATTGCACAAACCTGTAAACAAAATCCACTGGGGCTGTTGAAGAGAAACCCTGCTATTGCTCTACGAAACAGAGCTGCAGATGCTAAACAACAGGAAGACAAAGCAGAGACAGGTGGACAAACATACGTGCTGTGACCCACATATGCCTGACTGCTTCTTGCTGCTGCTGCTGCATTAGGAGCAAGAGAAGCAGCACATCATTAGGTTCAGTTCAGTTCTTTGAGCGACTTCAATCGTGAAGACTATTTCGATTTTCTAAATCTCAGCATAAATCTCCACACTACATAGTCCAGAAAGGTAAAAAACAAACACATACCGAAGCAACTAGATCTAGGGGAATGTAGCAGCACTGCAGCAGACTTCACTAGAGGCGGACGTCAAGGCTTCATCTAGATCTAACTGGACCTTTACCTTCATCCATGGCGGATGGGGTGAGGAGGAATGTATTGCACGACAATATCGTTGCTGATTTGGTAGTGAACCGTCCTTCAAGCATCGAGTAAGCAACTAGAAAAACAGAGGGGAGAGAGATGGGGACGACTGAGAAACAATGCCTGGCAGCGAGCTCCAAGGGGGAGAGGATGGACCGGACTCTGGTGGAGGGAAGAGCACGGATGAAGAAGAAAGAGCAAAGATATTGTCGTGCAACGACAAAGGTTGAGCCGTCGAGGAAAGTTCCCATTGGTGCGGAGGTGAACAGAGGTTTCTCAGTTCGAGAAGAGAAAACGGGCGAGATGGCGAGAAATTCGAAGAGAAAACGAACGAGAAGACGAGAAATTCAACGGGTAAAAAACTGAGCAAGGACGGTCAATGGGAGAGGGCAGGTGGCAAGCGAGGGGGACGGGAACCGGAAGACGATGGACGGCGGGGATAACATGTGCTGCAGCTCATGGTTG
>JADLZL010005377.1:0-100015 GCA_015844335.1 Chrysopogon serrulatus | reverse complement strand
GAACATAACACAATATCTTAATCGGATGGCTACAACAACATAGATCCGATGAATACACTCTGTCTGTTAACTAATCTTAGGGATCACTAAACAAATACATGGGGTCGCAAGCGATTCTTTCATTCTATGCTCCATAACACAAAAAGCAATATACATTCGGACTGCATCTACTGAAAACTCGATTGATTATTCTATAATGATACTCGCAACTTTATACTATTAATCATAATCTTTTTGCTAACAATATATGCATTTATGGGATTGCACATTAACAAACAGCTAATCACACAAATGTACCCTATATATAGTCTTAACACCCTCACAACAAACATACCTAAGCAATTTGATCTAAACCTATCTACAATGCATGGCACTTTTATACAATCACAAAATTCAAATGAAACATGTATGTGTATAGTAAACATCGATACTTTTTGATTAACTTTGCGCAACAATTTGATAAAAATCATCTGTTTGGGTAAGTAATCCAACCTACTCAAGTGAACATCCAGAAAGAAACAAAAGCAATTCATAACCCCATACTAGATTACCACAACTCGAAAACCGCACATTCAAGATGCTGCAACTTTTATAATAATTACATATATTAATCTGTAATCATGTGATAATAATATAGTTTATGGATTGCACATTAATGAACAATAGATTGCACATAATAAATTTCTGCAACATGATGTTAATAATATGCACAGCAAGCATTTACCAATTCAAGCAGAATCCCAATGATCAAAAATATAAGTTAATAAACAGCACCCGCTTGAACCCTCCTCCTTACTGTGGCTTGGGGACTGTCTATGATGGATCACGTAAAAGGTGACCCAAAGATAGGCAGGAGTTAAAAACCGTGGAACATCCATGTCGTAAAAACAAACATACAATCATAGTCTTACAGAAAGCAAAAGTACTAACTCAAATAATGCATCATTATCCATACTAATAATAACTGTATACTTTACTGCGTTGAAATTATGGAGGATAATATTTGGCCAAGCCTAATCGATCCAAACTAACCACCCAAATACAAACAATTACATCGTAGTGAGCATAATCGAGCCACTTTACATATAAAAACAAATAACAAAGTTTACTCGCCAAGCTAACAATTATTAATATGTGGAGGCTGGCACAGGCTCATATCCTAGAACAGATTAGAAACCCTAAGAGACAATGCCACCTCCACAGGCTCCCGTGACTGCTCACCCAAATGTTACTTGGAAACCAAGATCCATTCTTATGGAGGAATACAAACGCATCGGTTAATAATGCAGGCTAATAGGGTATCGCACGCCCATAATGCAAAACTATTTCATTACATTTATACAAACAAAAAGGCAAAACATTTTCACCGGCATAAAAAAGTAACCTTTATTTTTAAATATAAAAACAGGAAGAATGTGGCCAAACTATAGCCGGAGAATGCTATAACCATAGCCAACTCAAGATTGATCGATTCTATTATGGCATGCAACCTAACATTAATTGATACCGCCACCTAAACTGAACAATACCAATGGCAGTCAGATGTATTCGAAACATGTTCATTGATGAGGTAACACTTCCTATCCATTCAAACATTTTATTGCATGCTTATTATAACATATATACACACCCATAACAATACTACAACTACTTACCAAATTCACAAAAAGACGCTGTCATATTTTACAGTGAAAGAAAATAAAACATCAAGAGAAAGACAGCTTCAAGAACATGAAGAATAGAAACTGTGGAAATTAGAGAAATCAGCCATCCGGCAGCTGGCGCATGCTAATCAAGAAGGAAATAAAGCAAATCAGAACTTTAATGAAGAAGATTGAGCAGTTTATTAAAGATGGAGCTACTTAGTAAAGATCGAAGGCAATAATGCACCTATCGACAAGAATACACTCCCCAGCCTTATGATGGAATTTGAAGATAGAAATGCAGCTCATCATTTTTGCATTCTATGTATTCCTAGCTGGTTTCAAAGTTACTATAAGAAATGTTGTAAGAACTATAAGTCACAAAGGAGAAGGAGAGAGATAACAAAGGTACACCGATGCACAAGAGAAGGGAAACCAAAAGCAAAAAGGACCATAGAAGAAGAGGAGGCGTATACAAACACAAATTGAAAGAAACCTAAAGCAAGAAGGAAAACTAATGTGCAGAGGAAGATTGATCGCCAATGTGTCATGGTGGTCAAAGAAGAAAATGGGATATGGAAGATCATAAGACTTGATTTGGAACATAACCATGAATCCTCAGCTCTTCGCCGAGACTAAATACTTGCCATGCAACAAATAAGATAAGACAAAGCGCCTATCGTAACACTCAACTGATGTCACCAATGTTCCGCAGAAAAACATTCCATAATTGCCATACATTAGAGGGGGCGAATAAATTTATGCCAATGAAGAAGAAAGACATTAGCAACTACGTAACAAAGATAAACAGAAGCTTCAAAGGTAGTTCGTATATGACATAGGTCATGAACTACTTTAGAGACAAGAAAAGAGAAGATCCCTATTCTTTATAAGTTCGACTCGATGAGGAAAGCAAGGTCAAGAACTTGTTTTGGTCAGACTGTTTCCTCTCTCAAATACTATGCGTAATTATGGTGATTGTGTCGGGCTTTGACACAACATTCATGACAAATGAGATACAACCTACCTTTTCGCGCCGCTTGTTCGGAATTACGTGTCATGGGCAAACTTATATATTTGGATGTGCTTTCCACATGATCGATTCATCGAGACTTTCCAGTTGGTCTTTTTTGAGACTTTCCTAGAAGCTATGGGGGCAACACCCACAATCAATAATCACGTATCAAGACAAGGCAATGCGATCACCGATTCAGTGTTCCCTTATGGCTAAACACGTAAACCGCTTGTTCCACATAAAGACAAAGTGTTACAACAAGAATGGCAAGGTATTTCAGAAAAACAAAGGAATGTACGAAGACTTTGAAGACATCAAGCCAACAACTCATTAATGTAAGAGGAGTTTGAGGATCAATGGCAAACCGGAGAAGACAAAAAAACTCGGCAAACAAGTACTTCCTTAAGATGTGGGAGATGAGGAAGAGGTTCATACCAAGATACTCAAGAATGATTTCTTCCCTTTAATCTCGAGCACAACAAGGAGCGAACAACAAATTCAAGGTTCAAAGACAATGTCGGGTCCAACCTATAGTGCTATCAAATCTCAAAGAATATACCCTGATCATGGACAACATAACATCAAGTAGAGAAGTTGGAAGACAACTACAAAGAAAAAGAGAAAGAATACATTTTCGCTATTACAAAATTGAGAAGCGTACCAAGAACTCTACAAAGGAACATTTGCAGAGTTCCGGTGATTCAGCTCCAAGCAACTTCGAGGCTAAACCACAAAGAAATTAAAGAAGGAAAAGCATAGCGATGTCCGCACAAGAGCAACCAAATCCATAAGGTCCACAAGATAGCAGCATTGCGTGAAGTGCATTAATCGACCACGTAGCCAAGAAGAATTCAAATGCATATGTGCAAAATCCAGCAAAGATGGTATTCTATGCTCTCATATAATTCAAAGTGGTGGTTGAGAAGGAAATTGATAAAATTCTAGAAAATATTTCATCATTGTGTGGAGGAAAAAGAGCAATGGCGTATGTTCAAAGGAAGAACCACAAACCATAGCAACAAGTTCCCTCGTTGAGGTTCAATATATCATTGGCGAGATCGACAATATTGACATCAAAAGCCCCAAAGAGCGAAGAAGCAATGGAATATCATATTGGCGTAATCTAGACAAACTAGAAAGTAATGTCGACAACATCCTAAATGGACATCTAACAGTAACAAGCACAACATGACCAAAGCAAGGACAAGAGGAAGAAGGGCAAAAATTCAGCTATTAACGAGGAACACAATGAAGGAACTCAAAGTACACAAACGTAAAATGCAAACACGATCATATCATAAATGATCCCTCGACTCAATTCAAAGACAAGGAAGACCACCAAAACCAAAGAGATTCAAGGATCAGATTGAGCAAATTAAAGAAAAAGATGTTGGCTCAAGAGAAGAAGAAGAAGCAAGCTGAGGAGAAGAAGCAGACTAGTCAAGAGAAGAAGAAACTAGCTCAAGAAAAAGAAGAAGAAGGCAAAGCTGTAAAACAGAAAAAATAAGAAATCAAGTGACACAGACTAATGATAGGTCATTATTCAATAAATGCACTACATACATATCTATTTGATATGAGCAAGCACATATTCTAATTGAATCAACTAATAATAATTGCAGGCTCCCTAAGTGAAACCAAAAACCGAAGAAAATGAAGCTGACATCAAATGCTACAATCAATACCAAGACAGTGATATTAGCATCAAATTGAGTCCCCTCGTTATTATGTAAAATCTCATGTAATAGTCAGAAGATACAAGTTCGATTTAAATTTATGTAACAAGTATAATCGCACATCATTTGCATAACAATTGCACATCATTTGCAAAAACAATTGCAGCCTCCCTCAAAGCACATGTAATTTTACTTTTATTTCAATCTGCAAGACTTTATTTCAAGTTGTCTCACTACTATCAACACTAAGTACACATACAGTCTCACCTCTACTTTCATACAAACCTCGACAGATATGACTTACCGTGATTATGGAAACTCTTGCAATCAACTAAAAATTAGTTCACTTCAAATATTTTCCCCGAATGCATAAATATGTTCAAGCCGATTGGAACAACAAAGTTGCAAGTCAAAATATACAATTACCAATTCAGATCCATATTTTACTCGATGGGTCAACGTAATCCCCATAAAACTATCATCACCCAATGAGACAAAGACATCCTTTGCAATTTCAAAGATAGCTACGTAAAAAATAAAACATAAGTTTTAACCCTCCTCCTTCAGATTCTTAGACCCGCTATGATGGAACACAAAAGGTATCCCACCATAGGCGGAGTTAAAACTTGTATCAATCAATACAATATATATAAAAAATTGGACAGATCGTGAGAAAATACAAAAAAAGTAAAAAAAACACAAAAATATCCAATGCATAAATTATTAAGTGCTCAAATAAAACAAAAAGTGAGACATAAATCTCCAAGTTATCAAATTATGGATTCGCATAACCAAAATGAAGATAGACTCCGTATATAAAATTAAAAACAGTAGGGCAAAGTAAGACAGACATAAGACGCTAATTTCATAATACATTCCAATAACGACTGTGCAAATTTCATATAACTCAGACAAACATCGTAAAGCGCCGATCTTTAGAAATATTATTTATCGTAAAATCACCTTCACCTCGACATCATTTCCATAGAAAGAACACGCCCTGAATGACATATTATTACCATCAACACGGCGGAACGACCATCAATCTCCGCAGATCTTCGTGTTTCTCTACCAACACATAAACAACTCCAAATATTTCTATCCAAAGTAAACTTGCATGTGGAACAAATTCACTCTAATTACCGATTCTCATTTAACAACCCTACAACTAGTCGAACTGGTCTTCAACATTTAGATCCCAATAAAGAAGAACCTTAGACCGGCATCAAAGAACTAAATTGAAATGCTCAAAATAAATTACAAATTTGATTGCCTATGTATCGATCAAAATAATTTCCCGAACAAGTATATTTACAAAATTAAGCATAAATGACATACACATGATCAATCGAATCGAAAAGGCACAAAAGATCATACCCCGATACGAACATCGTAGATCAATATAGAAGCTTTAGATGAATTTCTTCTCAACAACACCGGCAACTTTGTAAAAAGATCATACCGTCATCACCTTCAACACGGCGGGAAAAGGCACAAAAGGTACGCCGTATGTTATCCCTGGGCGGACAAGAACATACACAACCCTATCAGCTTGATCAGCAAAGGTATATATTCCATCCTCAAGAATCCTCCAAGCACAAAGACTCATCACCGATCATGATATATCCATCCAAGAATCCTCTTACAAGCCATCAAACGTGACCAGCCACCAACAGCGAATATCAAGTGACTCATGACATATCTCAGTACACACTCCTATTGGACTGAGCGGCTACTGACTTCCATGAAGACCTCATCATCATCATCCGACGTAAGAGAGAAAATTCTCGAGAAATCACAATAAATCGAAGCCTAAAAAATGAAAGCAAAATGATAAAAACCATACCTTACAATAAGTGTCGAGTAAAAATAACCAAACCACGCCAGATGAGACAAGTGATTGCAACATTTACGATAACAAAAACAAAACCCCCTATATATACAATTGCAATGTAACATGCAGATTCAGCCTTACTAAATATCAGTCAACAAAAGAAACAGTGATGGGTTGTTACTTAATCGGTGGAGCACGATGAATACAACACAAGTTAATGCAGAATGAAATACTAAAAAAATAACCCAAACATGCAACAAAAACAATCAAAGAGTCAGTAATAACCAAATATCACCGAAATAATAACAGCTTTTTAAAAAAATTCAAAGCAAAAATACATAAAACACTAGGCAACAAACAAGGCAAAACACAAGTTCCAACCCTCCTCCTTTATCGTGGCTTGGGACTCGCTATGATGGAACACTCACAAGGTGACCCAAAGATAGGCTGGAGTTAAAAACTGAGGAAGATCCTTAAAAACATAATACATAAATATACTTACGTATAAATCAAGATTGACAAGGACAATAAATACAACTTTTTCCCCAAAGAAACAATATACAACTATATGACCACGTAACAAACGTAACAATGCACATATATACTAAAAACAGCCGGGCCTCCAAACATATACATCAATCCACCTATGACAAAAAAAATAATAATTAAACAAATCTAACAAAAAATACAATTTTTATGGAAAGAAACCCTATTTAATTCCTCTCGAAGGTTAACTTGTAATTTTGAACTTATAAAGCCAAAAAACTATTGTGGACAAAATCAAACCCCATTAAAACTAATTTGTGTTACCATAACATACTTATTTTTATAGTAAGACAAGGACAAAAATTTAATATAATATAACACAGGACAACATATTTTTTTTTTTCTATAGCGACAAAGACAAAAAAAATTCAATATGATACAGCACAAAGTCATTAATAAATTATGGGTAAATTACAAGAACAAGCCGAGCCGAGTCAATCACCGCAAGAACGTGCCACAAACGCTACAGCCATGGATCGAAGCCAACGTTTAAACAAGCCGCCACTATTGGGGCGACATGTAATGCATCGATACTATCAGGTATGTTATGTCACGTCAATGAACGGACCGGAAAAACTAGGGCGCTCGTAGATAGGAAATGTGATTATCCAATCTCTACCTTATAAGTACTTAACCAAGAATAAGGAACAACAACAAAAAATTATAAACCAAATCTGTAACAATAATATTCAAACAACCTGCCTTTGCACAATCACAAAAATCCACATATGCTAGTATAACAAAATGTAAAACAATAACTAACAAAGGATGACTGCTCATATGATCTACAAATCAGCAAGCAAGCTCTCATAGACCTGAAAAAATAAAAAATTACAATAAAAAGGATCATATTTAAAAAAAAATCCACCTAAACCGATGACATCAAAAAAAATATTGTAAGTATCATTACCTCTCCTCCGACTCTAGATGGCCCAACATGTTCACGATTGCACCCGATTGCAAACCATATCATTGACCGCCTTGATGCAAATCATGAATATCGCCTTCACTATACTTCCATCATGTTGATACTAACTTCAAAAATACTCTAAGTTCTTTAAAGCATATATACCACGTCTTTCAATGATAATGAAAATATGACCGCAAATCAAACAATATGAAAACAATAATGTACGCTTAAATAAATTAATCAAATAGCATTGCATTTCACCTACTTCTCGCTTGTGGAACATCCAAAGAAAACATGATATCCACGAAAAAGCCAAAGTCAATTCTAACAACTTCTTTCCACACAAAGAATCAAATTTTCCAAATACAAAACCATACCAACAAAATAAATTGAATTATCAAAATTATCCATGACATGCAAGAAACAAGGCCGACTATAAACGATTCAACACCACACTTACAAATTCATCTTTAACAGCCTTTAAGGAATGACATATCTGTCTCAATAAATAGTTTGGCATGGATCTAAGATTATACAAAAATCTCCGACCAAAGTACACAACAACCACATACCAACGAAAGCATGGAACGTAACGGAAAATATAGCTGCCAAAAATTACAAAACGATGTCAATGAAGAGCTTATGTGTAGCATCACAACATAATAATAGAGTTACTATTATTATTGCTCAAGTTAAAGACCTAGCACTCCATTAGCACCTTTAAAAAGCATCTCACGCCAGCCTCAACAATGATTTCTCATCTTTATCTTCACGGCCGTGATTGCCAATCGATAGTCCTACAAATTATACAAGTAAACAAACTATTATAACCTCATTCAAAAAATATAGTTAACAATAAAGACCACACAAAAAATACTTACACCAACTCTTGGGAAAGAAGTGGTGCTGAGATACACTTGATGAGTCCTATGAACATTAAGCCTACACATTGCATTAATTACAAAAATAATGCACCTTTCCACTGTGGCTCAAAAGAGGACACAAGTGGGCTTAGCCGACAACCACAAGGCCATAATCAATCATTCTAAGAGTGTACACAACAAAAAGGGGTAATTTTAATTAGATAGTATCCAATAACAAAAATGGGTAAACAAATAATACACACTAACACAACTTTCATAGTTACCTCAAGTTTTCCTCTTCTCAAGCTTCCGCCAACTTCAAAACAGCCTTCATACACAAGTGACTCATGTTCGGATACTTTCACGGTTGACTTAGCCACCATGTGGGGACTCATCTTGAATTTGTTAGGTGGTTTAAGACGCCCCGGGACGATGGACGACAAGTTTTGCAGATGACTCCAAAACACATCCACTAGACATTGATTCATCACTCAAAATGAATCCAATGCTCCCCTACAGACCTTGATGACTTTCCAACAACCGAATTGCAATTAACAACCATGAGCCGGGTCCAATAGCGGTAAGCCCCATAACAAAAAAAAATCAAAATGTTCGGCATTGCAAAAATACTACCAAAATCGTGATATCAAGTTAATTGAATTTGTTGAAATTTGAAACTTTACAACTAACAAAATAAAGATAAATTTCAAAAATAAATAACAAATCACAAAAACATTAATAATACATAAATTGCACTTTGTTCCAAATTAAATACACCACTATACCCCTTTTCTCAACTATCACCACGCCACGACAAAAAAGTTAAATAGCTATTTACGCCTATTTACACTGAATAGGCCGTTTCTCCATCGCACTCTATTGCAGCAAGAGGAAGATGATCAGTGTCTCATGTCAGCCATTTAATAATCTAGGCAAAGACCCATTTGAATATAGTCCTAAAACATACAAACAAAACTAATATATTAGTTCAAAAAACAATATAGCAAAACATAACAAATGGGCCAAATCTCTTTCTAATACACATGCTTACGCTTCAACAGTATTATCTTTTTCATTTTATTTCAAAGTAAGTTCTTATTCCCGCATTATCACCGAACCGCAAACTCGCCACCGGGTAGAAAAAGCTTGCAAATGGAAAAAACAGTTATAATTTCAAAAAGTTACCAACAACAAACATAATTAACAAGTAACTACGAGAACAAAGAATCAAGCTCTAATACACATACCATAGACATAGCTCTATCTACTCTATTTTTGAAAATGCGTGTTCCGTAACATGTACCAACAGGACGCCTCAAATTAGGATCTCTAACATAGTTCCCATTATCATCCAAATCTTCGGGGTCAATCTCGAATGAAAGGAACACTAGGACTATTGAACACAGGATCTCGCTTTCTTTAGGGAGGGTTCCTTTCACAGTGCCTTGCCCCCGCACAATACAAAAATTTAAATCCAAAATCAAATCATATATTACTTAACACGCCTCTCACACTAATAACAAACCAATACATTGCAATTCATTCAAACAAACATTGCAATCTCCATAAAAAATTATGGACTAACCATAATCAATAACATTAGGGACCGCTTTTTCGTAATGGCCATCACCAAGTCCTACAGACTACTTGTTCATTCACAGTGCCTTACCTGCAACTATAAAATTTTAAATGAACTACCAAATTACAATTATTACATTACACTAATTACAGAAACATTAATTTGCATTTCCCTCAAACAAACATTGTAATCACACAAAAATATATATTCTTTCCACAGAACCATAATTTTCAAAAATTTTTCTGCCGCACCTTCAAAACAAACAATCATGAAACATATGACTCAAATTCATATATCATAATCTTAGCACACATCTAATCACCAAAAACAATTAACAAAAATATTTATAACCAAAAGACATCCCAACAATATCAACCAACGGGTCGAGCACTAACTCCAACATCAACTTGTTCGGCTTCCTAAACAAAAATAAAACAAATCAAAACCAAAAATCATCTCAGTACAAGATTAAATTGAATTCATTGCTAACTATTACTATCTATGACACAAACTCACATCTACATTAACAGTCTTGCATTTATTTTTGCAGACATCGAAGCATCAACAGCGAGCATCATCAACAACAACACAAGGGTTATCACCAACCCCCCGGTTCCATCATTACCATCACCCCGACGGCACACGGTGGGGACTCCTAACGCTTTTAGAAAGTCCACGTCGAGTCCTTGAGGCCACACTTTCGGGACTAGAAGTTGAGTATATCTTCCTTCTTCTTCTTCCTAACCAATGTACCTGCTATTGCACATATAAATATAGAGAAAAAGGTATAAAGAGTAAAACTTAAGGAAACAAACATAATTACAACAATCTACCTTTGGCCACCGAGACATCTCGAACGGACATCAATTATTCATCGGTGATGATTTTTCCCCGATCCTCTTCCTTTTTGCTTCCACCGATAAACAAATAACATAAGAGTTCATAAAACTTATATGAACAAAGACTTTAAATATGATGCGCATACGCACCCAAATGCAACAACAAATTTATAGAATATACTTCACATACCAGCACCAAATACGACTCCTGAAGCAACAACCTCAAGCTGACGGTGGTCGATACATTTAGAAGCTTTCACCTCACCATTCAGCTACATGATTCGTCACAACACATACATGCAAATACATTACTAATAATACAAAAAATAGAGGCAACATTTCATTAGACAACATCACATAACAAAATAAATCTAACGAAAGCTTGTACCATGGGAATGTGACTTGTTAGAAAAACAAGCCCGTGATCGAACCACCGGAAAGCACGGGTATCGGCAACATCATACAAGCCATCCGAATCCACCAACTCGTTCCGAACCCGCTTCACATGACCAGTGCTAGGACAAGCCTTATTGCTTTCATCATGTTCCGCTACATCATCTTTAGTGCAAGGAGCGGGGATCTTTCGTAGATGTATTAGTTGGAGCAAAGCAGCGGGTTGTTTTATCTTTCAATATTCATGAGCACCAGCAACACCTTGTATCTTATCTCATCATCTCCAACAAAATTAATCGGAGCATTGCCACATTGGGCTCAAAGATCACCAACATTACTACATCTTGGATCGGGCAAACTAGCGGCAGAACATTAAAGCCCTCAGTGCTTCATTCAAAGCATCGAGGAGCATGAAACAGTTGCATATACTTGAACATTTTACAAACAAGCAAACCAGGCTTGGCCCCTATAACCAAGCCTTGTGTGGTGGTCTTGAAATGCCCCCACAAGTCCGCTTACATCCTATAATTTCAAGTTAACCGTAAAAACAATCCTGAAATCAAGTAAGAAATCGTAATACTTCAATATGGATTTTATGTTAAAAAAACCCACATACCTCTTTTTGACACAAATGGACAACGTTTGCCAATAATTCTCCTTTGAACTCGAACAAGAATCTTAGGTAGGTACTCTATTGCATACACGATGTGTCCTCAATCGATTTCAACTACACAAAATATACTAAGTCAGCGAAGGATCTAAACATGACACACATTAAATAAAAATTACAAATACAACTACACATCAATCGGCCTCTTTCCAAAAATACCACGTACAAGATCATATGATGCATATTTCTTTACTATTGAGCCTTCCAAACACAGATCTCAAGAGTTGGGTGTGAGCTCATTACATTTTCCATATCTTAAAAACTTCAAGATAATATCCTCAGATCAACAATTTAAAACAGATCAGCACAACAAAAATTACAAAGTAAATCCAATTAAACAAACCAAACAAGGCCCAACTAAACACACACTTACAAATTTTAAAGTTAGATACAACCACCAATAGTGCCCCTCCATTCTTTTTCTCTGTAATTTGAAATTGAGCCAAGATCCAATCAACACAAACTTCTGTGACCAACCTAATCTCCAACTCTGTGACAACGCTTAATGCAACAAGATACCTGACCTGATAAGAATTGCACACAAAAATGCAGACAAGGCTACCACCATGAAGTAAATGAAACATCATCATCGAATAACGTGTCTCCTACCAGCCTTTCAATCGAATGTCTGGATCAAATAGAAGACTTTGATAGCTTTACGAAATTACTTTGCGAATCACTATAATGATCTTTTAAATCATCACCAAATGGAAGACCTAAGAACGTATGAACTGCCAATGAGGAGAATGGGTCCACTTTTTACCGCCAACAACTATGTCCTCGCTAGCTTCACATCCACCGATCCGCTTATCCACCGAACAAAACCAGTGCTGAACAACCATCATATTCCAAAGAAAATTCCAAAGCCACGGTCCTCAATAATCTTCCTCTTACGCCATCGTTTCTATTATCTCTTAGTAAAATACTTGCTATTGAACCGACTCTCGCAGCCTCTCAGAGGTACTTAGACCACTGCATAATTTTCCTTACCCTTGCCCCTACTCCTGCTAAACAATGAAACAAGAACGTAGAGTTAGTTACCAAATTTAATAAATAAAAAAAAAAATCCAACCATACAGAGAGTACCTTACCGTAACAAGTCTTAGCACCGACCTGCCTTGACGTTCCTCCTTATTGACTATCTTAGCAAACTACAAAACAAAAAAATCATAGTATATACATAAATACCGGGTAACTAATAAGCAAAATAACAATCAAGAATAATGCTGCATATCATACACATTACAAAAGTTTTATAACTTACACCGCCAAAGCTTGTTGAAGGTGCTTGAAAGTTTTAACAAGCTCCCAAAGGTTAAAGACATCACCATCCAAAGCATGTTCATCCTACAAAACAAAGAAAACCAATTAACATGTCAATCTTATAATGATTAACACATTTTACAACTCCTAAAAAAGGTTGTACTTACTCATTACCTCACCACTATCAACAATGCGACCGACATCATCTCCGTAATTCATATTCATGTTATCACTTTCCACATATAAAGACTCATCATCGAACCTCGAATCTATATGACCGAAAAAGGAAAAGAAAATAAGAAATGAAACTATTGCTTGTAGAAAACCTCGTAAAAAATCGTAGACCCAATTCAAACCTTCAGCAAAGACCGTTACCGAGGCATTGCAAGGAATATCACCACACAACCGCCAACAAATCAGTGGACCACAACAACAAATATCGGAAGATTACTGTGTATGATAAAACCAACCGTGATTTCAAACATAAATAGAACACAACCCACCAGCTATGATATACCATGCACACCGACTCAAAGAATAATCCAAATATCCACTAACAAAACATTAAAGTCATGCATAATATGCCAAATAGAAACTTAATATCACAATGAGGTTTATAATACCACCAAGCATTACAGCATCCAGTTACACCAAAGACATTATATTCAAACTTAATATAGTTTAAACATCCTAATTACAAACTAAAACATCTACCCTTCCTCTAACTTCACCTCCCTCCTCAAAGAGGAGGAGGAGGCGGCCCACCGCAACGGGCATGAAGCACTCGTGATTAACCATGTGTAGATGCAAGCTGTGAAAGGCATGCCGGCAAGGCATGGCCCTAGTCCTCTCCTCCATATTCTCTATGGTAACGCCGTGGATCATTCACCCATGCTCCTCAAGCTGCCATCAAATAAATAGAGCAAACATCATCCCACTTAATTCCGTGGATAAAGTAAACATCTTCCTTAGACTTTTCAGCCTTAGGGCTTCTGCATGTCAGATCCCTCTTCTTCACTAAAGATAGGGGCAACTTCACAATGCTCAGAAAAGAACGATAGCTACTCCCAGACGGCTATCCATCCATGTATACCCCGATGGATAATGATCCATCTCTACTAAAGTTAGATTACATACAAAAGTGAGAACTAATCAAAAAACTATTAATTACAATATTATTTGAACCATAAATATCTAATATCACAGTCAATGAACTGAATCAAGAAATACAAAGACAGCTAACTCAACCAACAATACCAAACTTAACTAACAGACTTGTAATATACTTTGCAAGTAACCCAATACAAGGTGAGATCGGTGGAGACCAAACAAAATATCTGAAGAAGAAAGCATGCATAATCACAACATGAAAAGACCGAGAAAGTTGAGGACCGCTCAACTGTAGCAAAAAATTTCATTGGCAAACTTAGTGTGCTATAAATAAATGAAATAATAATTTTTAATTTAAACGTTTTTTAAAAGAGGTCAGATGTTACAATTCATGGTTGACTGCCCGCCCTCTCCTTTTCTTCTCTCCTTCACAGTTCATTTTGAGCTTGTTGTTAAAATGTTTGAGCCCCATTCAATATATCTTCAACTACCTCAAATTGTTTGGCGCTAAAATTAATTCTCTTTTGTGGAAAAAAATCTCAAAATTTTCTTGGTCGTCAAATCCCAAAGACAGCAATCAGCTAGCCAGGGCGAGCAATGTAGCCACTCATTACACTCCACATGCAGTTGAGACGGTTTCATTCCCCGCTCTCAAACCACTGCCGCACTGTGCATTGCGCTTGCCCACCATTGTTATGATCCTGGATCGATAACTTGGAAGAACAACAAGAATTAGGGATTCAGAGGTATAGAATTGAGGATAGAAGGGACAAACAGGGACGAGAGGAGGCACAGAGCAGGGATTTGGTTTTCGATTTCTGATATTGTGTAACCGCCTTAGAATCCCCAGTCTCCTTTATATCACACGGGCCAAAGCAGGCCGCTCACTTACAGGGCTATGCAGCCCAATACGACACGCAAGCCCAACTGACTAAAGCTCTTCGCCAGCTTACGCATAACGCCTCAGCCACTTAGTACAGACGTGCTAATGTTCATGACATTGCCGCCCCCTTTGAAAACAGCTTGTCCCCAAGCTGGAGCTCTAGGAAACCGACGGCGCAGATCCTCTGCGTTCTCATAGGTAGCTAGCTCTGGAGTCAGACCAGACCACTAAACTTTGGTACGCCATGTTGTGGAACCTGCATTTCTAACCAATTTGGTGTTCAGAACTGCAATCGGCATCAAATGCTCATCAGCGTATTGCTTCAATGTCCTAATTCACTGGGACTTGGGAAGGAACATGCTTCTTGAGCTGAGAGACATGCACCACATGATGTATTTTTGCCTATGGTGGCAAGTCCAATTTGTATGCCACTGTACCCACTTTCTGCAGAATTCTGTAAGGCCCATAAAAATGGAACAGCAGTTTGTTATTACCTCTTGCTGCCAAAGAAGATTGAACATAAGGTTGCAGTTTCAAGAAAACCAATTCTCCTTCCTCAAATTGCCTTTCAGATCTTTGTTTGTCGGCTTGATGTTTCATTTCTGCTGGGCCCTCAACAGCTGCTGTTGAATTGGATCAGTAAGCATGTTTCTCTCAGGCAACCACTATTCCAAATCTCGGACAGTTGCCTGCTAGGGGTTGACAACTCTGAGATGTCGAGGCCGATGGCCATAAAGCACCTTGAATGGTGTTCTTCCAATGGCTGACTAGAATGCTGTGTTATACCAATACTGAGCTAGGGCAATCCACTTACTCCATAGCCTTGGGCAAGAATGTACAGTGCATCTGAGGAATGCTTCAACACATTGATTGAGATGCTCTATTTGACCATCCGACCGTGGATGATAAGCTGAGGACCTCTGTAACTATGTATCAGATAACTTGAACAATTCCTGCCATAGCTTTGCTGTAAACACCCTATCTCTATTAGAGATGATGGACTGAGGAAGACAATGCAGCTTATAGACATTAGACATATAGGCCTGAGCAACTTGTAAGGCTGAGTAAGGGAGTGATAGTGGAATGAAATGCCCATACTTGGTGAATCTACCAATGACTACCAGGATCACATCATAAGAATTGGACTTAGGCCAGCCCTCAATGAAATCAAGACTCACTGATTGCCAAGCCTAGGTTGGTACTGGAAGAGGCTGGAGTAAGCCAGGTAGCTTAACATGTTTAGATTTTGCTTGTTGACATACCTGGCATGCATGAACATACTCCATGACAGAAGCTTTCATTTGTGGCCAAGCAAATAATGCCTTTATCCTGTGATATGTGGCATTAACACCAGAGTGTCCACCCACAGCACTACTATGTAAGGCTTGGAGAATATGCTTTTGAGCTAGCTTATTATTGCACACCTAGGTTCTCTTCTTATACTTCCACCAAGGAGTAGCCATTACCTACATTTGGCTGAATGCTCAACTGAGTCAACTTTTCTTTAGCTTCAGGGTCATCCAAATACCCTTCCTGTAGGATTTGTAACCAAGTAGGATGACCAACTGAGTCTCTTATGAAGCGCCTGTAATAGCCAGTAAGGCCCAGAAAACCTCTAAGTTGTTTCACTGACTTAGGAGTGGGCCAATATGAAATAGCTAAGATCTTTCTTGGTTCAGTTGCTACCCCATTTCCTGAGATTAGGTGACCGAAATACTCAAGTTGTTGCTTTGCAATGTCACATTTGGAGGGTTTCACAAGAAACTGATGCTCCTCCAAAGTCTGAAACACTTGCTGCAGATGTTGCACATGCTCTTCTCTGGTTTTGCTATAAATCAAAATATCATCCATGAAGACTAAGACAAACTTCCTCAGATACTTTTCCAACATCTTGTTCATGACACTTTGAATGGTTGCTGCAGTGTTAGTTAGCCCGAATGGAATCACTTAAAATTCATACAAGCCTTGATGGGTTTTGAAGGCAGTTTTGAATTCATCAGCACATGCCAACCGAATTTGGTGGTACCCAGATCTTAGGTCTAATTTTGTGAACCATTTACTCCATTCAACTCATCTAGTAGCTCATCAACAATAGGCAATGGAAGCTTATCTTTGACAGTAATGGCATTAAGGTGCCTATAATCCATAGAAAATCTCCATGAGCCATCTTTTTTTCTTTACCAAAAGTACTAGAGAGAACTGAAACGGTTTGAAATGTGAGAAATCACTCCAGACTTCAACATTTCTTTTATTTGATGCTCAATTTCAGTCTTCTGCTGAGGTGAATATCTGTAAGGCTGTGCGCCAACTCTGTGATGAGGTGCTCTCTTAAATCCAAAGGCATTTCCCACCGTCGGCCATTTCCACAGTGATAAACATGTGGAGGACGCACTCGATCTGTTCAAGGAATTGGACACACTCGACCACCACCCTTCCTAGGAACTGGAGCGCTTTATCAGAAAGTGTTTCCGCTCCACAGACCACAGCCTGAGGACGCACACAATCTATTCAAAGAATGGCATCCCAAGTTATCCCTCCTTCGATCCGGTGCCCGAAGCAAGAGTGTAGTAAGCGAGACTATCTTCGTATAGAGAACCTAAATCATAGAAAAACCTCACTACCCAAGTTATCCCTCCTTCGACCCTCCAGGGAGGACTAAGTTCAAAGGCTAAGCACAACCGTTCTTCGTAAAAATATGATACCCTGTCTATCACCGGGTGAAGTGCTACGACGATACTTCCGTGCGCTTGCAGACTTGGCTGCTTTCGCTAAGAAATACCAACACTGATCCACATGATGGCTGAAGATGGAGACAATTGCCCACCTAATGTGGCATCTTATAACACTGTAATCCATCCCTTGTTTAAAGTGGGCGAGGTGGGGAAAGCATACACCCTGTTTCGTGAAACGCTTGATCATGGGATCCGGCCAAACGTTGTGACTTGCAGCTCAATCATTGATGGCCTATGCAAGGCTCATCAAAATGGACAAGGCCGAGGAGCTCCTTCAGCAGATGTTTGACGAACATATTCTGCACCACATATATCATTGATCCACGTATACCTCTCTTTGGGACAGTGGAGTTAGAATTCTCAAAGAAATGTCCAGAGATGGGCAACGAACAAATGATGTCACTTACAGTTAGCAATATTAAGGGGGCCATGGACAAGGATCGATGGCCCTAACTAAGCTCTGTCAGTGGCGCCACCATGCATAGGATCCCCATGAAGCCGCATGAGTCATAGGCCATGATGAGATGGTTCGAACTGACGGCAATGTCCGAGAGCAGGCCGAGCCCATTGTACGCCCAACCGAGCTGCCCCTACTGTGCGGTAGCATGGATGGCCAGAAGAAGAGCGCAGGTGGCAGCTGAATCGTTGGTGCAGCAAGAAAAGAGAGTGACAAGGAGAGAGTAGGGTGATTCAAAGGCAGTTGAAAATTTTCATGCTTCGACTGACATGAGTTGACAAACTATCAAAATGCGATGATGTGGATGGCAGTGGCACGAGAGGAACAAAAGTTTTGACTCAGTGCCAGTGCCACTGAAGACCGACAGTTTTTTTAATGACTTATATGGAATTAATTTTGAACGATTGTAATGGCACTGGGAATAGACTCTCGATAAAATGGCATTTCTTAAAATAGAAAACACTTAATATTCATGGCTAATAGAAAACCCTTAATTATCATGACTCTCGATAAAATGACATTTCTTAAAATAGGAAACACTTAATAATCATTGATGAGTAGTCTTATAGTTTATTATCCTTTATTTGGTAGTACATAACTACATATGCATCATGCATGGATGATTGGGTAGAACATCCTCATGATCTCCATCATCTAAAATATTGATAAAGCATGGCCTCTTATTATTAGCCCTTTTCCAACATGCTGCATCACTTAGGGCAATTCGACAAGCAATCCATCATCGTCTTAAAAAATTGCAAGGTCTTTTTGCAGATGTACACTAGACGTTTCCAATCCTCATAGCATTGGTCACCATTTCCATCCGTGCCAATTAAGTAGCTTGTTGGGCTCGTCGTTGTCATCGTCATGCTCTGCTTAGTGATGCTATCCTCTTTGGTTTCTCCTATAATAGAGATAAATCAAATTACATCGAAATGAATACTATATGTGTATCTATTTACCTCAAAATAAAATGGTACTATTTCATTAGTTACCTAATATCTGTGCATGAACAACAGATGATGCCAGAAGAACCATGAAAAGCAGACAGAGCCCTCGGATGCTTGTGTGCTCTAGGCACTTCGCCATAGGTGACGATAAGAGCTACCACAAATGCGTGTTTGTCTGAATGTGTATGATATTGACCCCCTACACCACATGTCTTTATATACATACACTCCAAATTGAACGGTATCTATCTATCTGTCTATCTATCTATCTATCTATCTGTCTATCTATTGTCTCTGTCTACCTACCTATCTGTCTACCTATCTATCTGTCTGTCTATCTATCTGTCTGTCTATCTATCCATCGATCCTATTATCTTCCTATTTAATAGATACATAGAGACAGATACAAAGGTAGTTAGATAAAGATAGATGGCTGGATAATCCAACCATATATCTCTATCTACCTATCTATCCATCTGTATTTATGTATCTATCCATCCATGCATCTATCGAGCCCTCCATTATATCTAGATGAAACAAATAGATAGATAGATAACTTTATGGATAAATAGAAAGCTAGAAATGTCGCTATCCTTGTAGAAAGATATCTACATATATATTTGATTGTATGAGATCTAATAAAACATCGCTAAACTAATAAAAGAAAAAATAATAGAATATTTGATTACATTATAGAGGAATATGTGATGAAACAAATAGCGTAAGTAGATGACTTGTATGTTAATAGATTAAATGTTTAAAGTATTTCACATGGTAGAGATGACGTGGATATTTTTTGTAATTAATAAAGGATGACATGTATTTAGTGGAAAATAATGTGGACACCTTGCATGAAGAGATAGAACATTTAGTGGGTTCACTTAGTGGGGAATAATGTGGACATCTTACATGAAGAGAAAAATCATCTAGTGAGATTTAACTTTATGAGTATATATAGATATAGATATAGATAGGTTGTGTCCTGATCAAATCCATTTTCTTTTTATGTTAGATTTGTAGGGATAAATAATGGTATGCTTTCACGATTTTCCTTCTTTCCATACCTCTCCCCCTGCACATCCTAGTTAATGCTTTGACTGCCTCTGCTCAAATGTTTGAATGACGGCAAAGTCAAAACGCCATATTTTCTTCCTATAGAAATAGAAAATAATCCCTAGACTAACTGATGAACAATTTTTTTTATGAATCCAACTGGTGAACAATAGAATACAGAATGAGGCCCAACTATATAGGTCCAGCGTGCTTTACTGGGCCAGGACGTTGAATCATATCATTTTTAATTAAAATTCCGGATCTTGGCCACATCGTCTGACGTCACTGTTAGAATTAATATTGATTCATGTATCTGCATGTTTAAATTTTGTTTCGAATATAGCTAGTAGTTAGTTTTGGAGGCACCGTGTGATACTTACTAGTTTGGTTTTAGCTCATGGGTAAGACGTACGAAGCGGTGTTGCATGTGTATTGCTAAAAGAGGCAGCGCTGGATTCCAGGCAAGGAGAGGTCAAATAAGCCGAAAGAATCGGTCATCAGTTGGAGGATGGTTAGTATCCTGCATGATGTCTATACTACCAAGCTGTTGGAAGATAGTTTTTCATCTATCAAAATCTCTATTCCTACTAATTAGAAAGGATACAGTGAGCCTTGAAAGTTGTTCTCATCAGTTACACATCGGTTGGCTAGCTGGAATACGGACTTGTTTAACTGCACATAAATAGACTGTAATCCATATGATTTGGGAGGAATTGAGATGTATTTTAGTTTAAATTTCACCTCAATCCCTCGCAAACTGTATGGATTAGAATATATTTCTGTGCAGCCAAACAAGATCTAAATGAATGAGTTTCTTAAGAGAGGCTATCGCTTTATATAATAATATTAGATCTAGATGTTTTGTAATATGAGTCTTTCGTCATCCGTGATCTCACGTGTACTAAGATGTAAGATTCCTCCTGGAGTACGTCTTGGCATAGTCCTAGACCACTCAAGTCACCCCTCCTGCCTCACGCGTACATGACTCGTGGTCTCCCTCCGGGAGCCACTCCAATCTGACCGGCCACCGATTGACTGGCCCTGCCTCTCACCATTGCCTTAAAAAACTACCTCTCTTTCCAACCCGCATTCCATGCTCTTGATTAGGAAAGGAGCATGATGATGAGGAAGAAACCAGCTAAACTGATTTGCGTGGTTGGATATAGAGTTGTTCTTGATGTCCACGACGATAAAAACTACCACAGGCAGCGGGAAGCCACGGTCTAGAGTGAGCGATATGCTATGCAATGCACCGGTACCAGATACTGCTACCATGGGCTGATGTGGAGGATACTTAGCGTTGTCGACCTCCACCATCAGGCGCCAATGGAGGCAGCCACTTGACGGTGTTGGGTACTTGGATTGGATCATCACAAATCCACTTCAAGGTCACAGTGGCCGATGTGCCCCCTCTCTTTACACATCAATCAGTTCAGTTTTTTTTATTATCTAGCAAGCATTCGACAAAATAGTGTATTTGGGTACATGCATGATAAGGTAGAACATCTTTACTGTCTCCATTTACGAATTGGAGAAAGCATAGCCTCTTATTACACCTTTTCATGGCAGTGCTTCCAACATTCCATTATGTCCTGAAAGCACTCTAAGGTCCTTTTGCAGCAATACAATGCAGCTTTTAGATACACCTTTTCATGGCAGTGCTTCCAACATTCCATTATGTCCTGAAAGCAACTCTAAGGTCCTTTTGCAGCAATACAATGCAGCTTTTAGATAGCAAAGTGCATCTTTCTGATCTGCAATTATCTTGCTTGCTTCCCCCACCGTGGTCTTTGAGATGCTCCCGGTGTTGCTTTTCCCTAATAAAGATCAATCAACAATATGGTCGGAATTTAAGCTATATGTATGTATATCTATTTATCTGAAAGGAAAGTGAGTTAAATTCATTAATTACCACTTATTATGTGACCACGAATGACACATTACACAAGGACCATGGAAAGCAGCCATAGTCCATGGATACTGTAGCACTTGCGGCACTTCAACATGGGTGACGAAAGACCTAGTACCAATGATGGGTTTATGTCGGATGTTGTGTCATATGACTAATATATACTCCACAGTGTATCTATCTATCTGTTTGTCTGCCTGTATGTCTTTCTATCCTTATATAGCTCTATGTATAGCGTATCTATCTACCTATCTATCTATCTCACTAGTACAGAAATTTTTACCGAGGCGGGCAAAACAAGTTTTCTGAGGCGGTTTTTCTGTCCGCCTCGCCAAGAAGGTCACGGTAAATCAGAGATTTACCAAGGCGGACTAGATGCCTGCCGCAGTTAATAAAACAAAAAAATAAAAAAATGATGAGCCCGTCCACGAGCCCGTCCAGGGCCAGGGTCGAGCCCATCCACCGCTGCCCTCGCAGTGCTGCCGCCCCGCCGCCGCCCCGCGGTGGGCGTGCATGAAGAAGAGGCGCAGGAGGGAGTGCCGCCACCCACCTCGCACTCGTCACCGGTGGAGGAGCTCGGGGGAGGACCACCGCCGCCGGATCTATAGCCGGAGGACTGCCGCCGTCGGATCCGTCGAAGGAGCACCGCCCGATCTGGCCGGATCCACCGCGGGAAGGCCGGATCCGACAACCACGCCACGGATCCGGCCTCCACTACTTGTTCCCGCCGGATCCGCAGGGATATGGGAGCCGCCGAGAGGTAGAAATGGGGAAGGAGGGGAACCGCCGCCGGATCCATGGCCGGTTGTGCGTTGCTGCCCTAGCCGCGGACCGCCACGGCGGGCCGCGCCCCCGTGCCGCCCCCTCCCCCAACCGGGCCACCGCCCCCCGCAGGCGTGGGCAGCGCCGCCAGGCCGCGCCGGGCTGCCCGGCCGGCCGCCGCGGTTGGCCGGCCGCGTCGCTCACGCCGAGAGGGAGAGGGAGGCAAGTCTCTCACTGGTTGAGAGAAGGAGAGGGAAACTATGAGAAGGAGAGGAAAGGGAGAGGGAGGGAGGCTGATAGAAACCCTAAGTGCTCCTTTTATACCAGGCGTGTCTATCGGGCCGATATGGGCTGTTTGGGCTCCAAGATGGGCCAGTATTATCCGAGGCAGGCCTTATAGTGTGCCTGCCTCGGTTAATGCCGAGCATTAACCGAGGTGGTTGAAAACCATGCCCGCCTCGGAGGCCCATTTTCAAAGGTCGCGGTTAATTTTTTATGTAGTAGTGTCAATGCATAACTAAATTGGTAGATATATCCCTACCTATCTATCATTCCATCTATCTATCTAGACCAAGTGCTACAGTTCAGAGAAATATCTCTATGTTCCTTGATTTTTTTTAGCATTCACAAATTTTGTCTTAAATATAGCTATTTCTAAGTTCCATGGAGTTTTCTGGTTGTCTCTCAAAAATACCGTTCATTCTCATTTTACTTCTAAGTAAAACAAAAATTTAATATACCTAAATATGAGATCTCCACTAGTATACTTCCATGGCTTCTCAGCCAGCCACGTCACCGCGTATTATCTGAACCAACCACTATCCATTACCTTATGCCCCCTAGCTATAATTGCCATGTGATTTTATTAGCAATGCTGAAGCAATTTGCTTGTTGAGGTTTCGATAAAACTTATGTGCATGTTTAGCTTCGAGGATGCTTGATAGGATGGGAGTGACAACACCAGTGCACACTTGATATACACCATAGATAAACACATGGGGTGTAACATAGGATGGTCATAGTTGGATATTTCTTTTAATTCCTTCGTCATGGAGCTTATGGTTAATGTCTAATTTTGTTTACCATTTTCCTAACAATCAAGTCTCTCATTTTATCATATAATCTATATAATCATTTATACTTCCATGTTCTATGTTGTTATGTTCTTGTTGAAGTGTAGTGTGCTAATACTTCAAAAGGATGTTATTTTATCGTTCTAGGTGTTACATAACCCATAGTAGATGAAATGTTATGTAGATAATGGAAAGTTCAGAAACAAAAGTTCAGAAACAAAAGACCCTCATTAATCATTGGTACATTAATTAGCTTATATTTATCCTATAATTGGTACATGCACCATTAGGTTGAACATCATTACGGTCTCCATCTGCAAATCGGAGAAAGCATGGGGTCTTATTAGACATGTCCACAGCAGTGCTTCAAACACGCCAATAGTTCCTCAAAGCATCTTCCTGTCTTCATGCAGCAGTGCAATGCGGCTATTAAAAAGCACCCTAGACCTTTCTCATCTCCAGTTGTCTTGCATGTTCCATCCGACGTGGCCATCATCACCCTCCCAGTGTTGATATCCTCTGTGGTTTGCCCTAATAAAGATCAATCAAATTATATGCAATATGATCAGAATTAACATTATTTTCCTAAAGGGAAAAATGGGTCAAATTCATTGTTTACCACTTATTATGTGTGCATGAACAACACATGATACCAGAAGAACCATGGAAAGCAGCCAGAGACCTTGGATGTTGTTATTATATATACTTGAGGGACATGGCCATGGGTGAGAGATAAGAGCAAAAACCAATGATGTGTTTATATCCAATTTCTATACCATATGACTTATATATATATATATATATATATATATATATATATATATATATATATATATATATATATATATATATATATATATATACATACATTCCATAGTGTACCTACCTACCTACCTACCTATCTATTCTATCTATCTATCTATAGATATCTCTATCTATCTATCTACCTATCTATCTATCCCCATCTATCTATATCTAGTTGTCTAGCTATCTATGTCTCAGTCTGTATATGTGTATGTCCTTATGTCGTCTGTATGCCTTTCTATAAATCTTCAACTTTGATGCTTGCAAAGACTTCTCGCCCAGCATATCAAATCATCATCTTATTCAACTAATCATTCACCATATTATTCCTTAACTTAGCCTTGACAAATTTCAGTAATCATTTAATCATTGTGTTGCACTAAAAAAACCAACATAATCAATTAATTATTTATGAATTTTTTAGATCGAAGAGTTCGATATTAAATTAGAGCTTGAATTTTAGAATATGAAATTTTTGCGAGCCGCCCCTTCCTAGTATGGTAGAATCCACAGTCACATCTTATGCTATACGGTGCACCCTAGCCCAGTGCAGTAGTGCCCGAGCAGCCATGACATGAGCCCGCTCGTGTGTGCGGTGCTGTGCCTTCGCTGGCCCACTGGCTAGGCACCCAGATAGTTAGAGCAATTATTGTTGGGGCCTGCAGCTAGCCACCTAGCGCGATAGTGCGCCAGCACCCCATGCTTCTCCATACAACAATAATGTTGTATTTGTATTTCTTAGATGTGAGTGTACATATATTTGTGTGTATTCACACGAGACTTGATTTGGTAGAATTCACACAAGATGAACTGGGAAGAGCTGTAGGGAGATCAGTGGGGTTCTTAGATCCTCAAAGTATAGATAATAAGACCAGAATTGCATAGAAAAACCAGCAAAGAGAAAGAGACAATCCGCCTGAGAACAATATGCAATTAGATGGTTGAGGTAGCCTTCTATGTTGCGCGAGCATTCGAGAATTATGAAGACAAAGGTCTCGTTTACTGCCCCTACAACTTTAGGTACGTTCGCCTCTAACCTTTACCCTAGCCATGGTTTCTGAAAACTTATTATGTTTTCCACTAAGACAAATGTATGTATATGCTCTAATTAATGCAACCACTGGATTTTGGAAATTGTCCTTGTCACGGAAGGAATGGTTTGGGTCCTTGATTCAACAGATCACGACGAGAGTACCTGCAAAGACTGGATTTTGGTAGGGGTGTCTCGGGAAGTCAACATGTAACACCCGAACAAAAACATGAACAACAAACGTGAGTTTTCCATGTCTACATGCGCAAATTATCAAAAGAGTTGACTGGGTACTTTCAAGAGAGTCAAAATTTGACTTTTGATACATTGCTCGGATGAATGATCAGACAGCACAGATGCAAAGATCTTGCCATTGCAGTCCGTTTGACTACTCGTATGTGTTGTTTGGGATTTTGTTTGAAGAGTAATGAGTTTTTTATATGGAAGGCAAAAAGGTTGTTTTGTTCGTTTCCAATTCTGCTGCCGTATGTTTCCACTTTTCCCTGTACCTGATGTGGACCCTCCTTTGTCACCCTCACTATCCTTTTTTTGACAAAGGAAGATTTTGTTACTTTCCACGAGCATTACATCGAGGTAATAAAAAGGTCTTGAAAAATTCTTCCGACCCCTGCTTAACAAAGAAGCACACAGCTTTTTAACAAAATGAAGCCACGCACAATCTAGTGGCACTAAATCCGAAGACTAGACAATCACCCATGTGCCTGAAAAAATATATACTTGACCGTCCGTGCCAAGTGTTGCGTAGCCTCCGCAACCGAATCCTGTGCCACAACAAATTAAAATTCAGAGGGGGAAGAGATTTTTTTTGGTAGAGGCCTAGAGGGGAGAAGAGAGATCGAGAAGGGGCAGCAAGTATATAAGGTCTTGCCGTGCTCTGCAGGTGAGATTCTCCTTGTGCACTTTGGCCTTGAGTTATTGTCACGGCCTTGCTCGAGACGCCCCAGCGCGGCCTCCTCCCCTTGCTCGTTGTCCTCGGTATTTCGGCAGCCATGGAGGGGGATGAAGCCGTAGGTGCCTACCAGCAGGACACGTCTGTCGGAGAGAGAAATCGGTTGTTATGGGTAGGGGCAGCTTTGTCATTTCACAAGATGTCACCACGCTAGCACGCTGATATAGCACGCTACAACTAAAAAACACTCAAACTTGTAAGATTAATTCACTAGTGCAAAAATCATTTTTGCCGGCACCTTCTTTTTTTTTCACAGGCGGTTCATAATATCATGACGGCAGTAGAAAAAATACGGTGGGCCCAAAAGGAGAGCCGCCTGTGTAAAACTGTTTACACAGGCGGCCCTCTTAACTTCGCCGCCTGTGTAAAGAGGACCATTTACACAGGCGGTTTACAATTTGAACCGCCTGTGTAAAGAACATTTACACAAAGGCGGTTCACATTGTAAACCGCCTTGTGTAAATGGTCCCCTTACACAAAGGCGGGTAGAGGGCCGCCTGTGTAAACCGTTTTACACAGGCGGCTCTCCTTACCAACCGCCTGTGATAATTCAACTATAAATTCCCTTCTTCTACCTCCAGACAAGAACAGTTACTCCCGTGGGTGCTGCACAGTGGCGGACAGAGCAGTGGAGATTCCAAGGGGGAGAGGTTTTCAACTTCATTTCTTTGGTGAGAAATTTCCAAAAGGTTAGTTAGTCCCCTTGAACCTATTTTTTAGTGATTCATTGGTTCAATTCTTGTATTGGAGGTGCTCTAAATCTAGGGTTAGGGTTAGGGTTCATAGCTAGGGCAAGAGGGAGATAGTTTTAGCTAATTTTTTTTGTATAATTCATAGTAAATTGTATCTTGCTCGGATTATAGAAAATAAATACTTTTTAGAATCCCTGTGAGTAGATCTATGCAATAGAGTAACGATGTGCACTATTTGAAATATATTTTTTTTAAATAGTTATAGTTTCTATTTTTTAGATGATTAACTTTTTATTAATCTATATACTAAATTATTGGAAATCATAAGAATGGAATAGTACCTGTTTAATCGTTCTGTTTATTCTCTGTATTTATAAACTATGAATTAATTTATTAAATAATTAATTACACTATTAACTAGGGTTAGTGACACCTTGTACTGTGGGTTTGTTAATTAAATAACTTATTTGTAATTAATGGTTTGTTAATTAGTGAAAGGTATTCATTTATGCTTAGGGTTTATGAATTAATTGAGTAGTTAATATTTTGTTAATTAGGATTAATTATTATTGCCTATACTTAAAGTTTGTAAATTAATTTAGTAGTTAATAGTTTGTTAATTAGGGTTAGTTCCAGTTTTATATACTTAGGTTTTGTAAATTAATTTAGATAGTAATTAAAAGTTCACTAATTAGGGTTGGTTAATATTTCATGTACTTAATATTTATTAAAAAATAGTTAGTAATGAATGGTTTGTTATGTAGGTTTAGTTATTATTTCATGTACCTTTAGGTTTTTTTTGAAATAATATATTAGTAATTAATGGTTTATACTTTCATATATTTAGGGCTTGTGATTTTATTTAGTTAGTAATTAATGGTTTATACTTACACATAGTTTATATATTTAGGGATTTCTTAAATAATTACAGATACATATGGAGAGGTCATTATGGATGTATAACTTATCAAGATTAGACCCATCATATGTAGTGGAGGTCCAAAAATTTATTGATGCCGTGAAGATACATGCTCGAGAGAACAAAGGCGAAGCACATATGTTGTCCATGCTTGCAGATTGTAAAAATATTGTGGTATTTGACAATGTGGAAGCAATCACTTCTCATCCGGTTTGCAGAGGATTCATGGAGGACTACTTGATATGGACAAAACATGGTGAGGGCAGTTCTACACCTTATATGCGGACAACCCGACAATACCGCAAGTAACATCAATGTGGAGGGTCCAATGCCATATCTCAATGAATGTGATGATATACCAGCTATCAATGAATCCCATCATGCTATGCCTGATGTCAATCAAACTCATAATGATACATCCGTTGTCAATGAATCTCAACATGCTAACACTGATGCCATTGAAGATGCCGATTTCTTAGAGGCAATAATGAGCCGTTGTGCGGATCCATCAATATTCTTCATGAAGCGAATGGAAGCCTTGAAGAAGGCAGCAAAGGAGCCATTGTACGACGAGTCGAAAGGTTGTACCAAAGAGTGGTCGACACTGTGGGCTGTTCTCCAGTTTCTGACCATTAAAGCTAGATATGGTTGGTCTGATGCTAGCTTCAATGAATTATTGCGTGTACTTGGAGACCTTCTTCCTAAAGAGAACAAAGTGCCTGCTAACACGTACTATGCAAAGAAGCTAGTCAGTCCACTTACGATGGGAGTTGAGAAGATCCACGCATGTAGAAATCATTGTATTCTATATCGGGGTGATCAGTACAAAGACTTAGACAGCTGTCCAAACTGTGGTGCTAGTAGGTACAAGACGAATAAAGATTATCGAGAGGAAGATAATACAGCCTTTGTTTCTTCAGGGAGAAAGCGAAAGAAGACCCAAACAAAGACTCCACAAGATAAACGTTTAAAGCCCACTAGCAATGTCGAAGTGGACTATTATGCGTTGAGAAGAATTCCTGCATTGGTGATATGGTATCTCCCTGTGGTTGATCGTTTGAGGTGTTTGTTTGCAAACCCAGATGATGCAGAACTTATGACCTGGCATGCATCTGATGAAAGAAAAGATGATGAAAAGTTACGACATCCAGCCGATGCAAAGCAATGGCAAGAATTTGATCAGAAATATCCAGACTTTGCTGAGGATCCACGAAATATAAGGTTTGCTCTGAGTACGGATGGAATGAATCCATTTGCCCAGAGGAGCAGCACGCATAGCACATGGCCCAGTGATCATGACAATATACAACCTTCCTCCATGGTTGTGTCAAAAAAGAAAATATCTTTTGCTAACCATTCTCATTTCTCGACCTACACAACCCGGGTGTTGATATGGATGTATTTCTAGAGCCCTTAATGCAAGAGATGCAAATACTATGGGAAGTAGGTGTAGACATGATTGATGCGTTCCGCAAAGAGATATTCACACCGAGAGCAATTATTTTTGTCACAATTAATGATTACCCCGCTCTCTTCTCCTTATCGGGCCGGTTCAAGGGAAAGGTTGGTTGTGTAGAGTGCATAGATGGAACATGGCACGTGTCTCTTCCTCCATCTAACAAGATAGTGTACATGAGGCATAGGAGGTGGCTACCGGCAGGCCATAAGTATCGCTTATAAAAAGATGAACAAGTACTTTGACAATATGGATGAATCAAAATCTATTGCTCCATCAGGTTATAGTAAAGGGCACAGAGTGTACAAGATAGTTGAGAATGTCAAGTTTGTTTTTGGAAAGAAGACCAAAGATGGGAAACCAAGAAAGGTTGTGAAGGCAAAAGAAGGGGACATATTTAAGAAGAAGTCTATTTTCTTTAAGTATTTATCGTCTTCGAAAGATTTGGACGTACGACATGCGATCGATGGTATGCATGTTCAGAAGAATGTGTTTGACAGTGTAATTGGAACTTTGCTAGACATAAAGAGCAAAACAAAGGAAGGTCTCAATTCACGTTTGGATATGCAACATTTAAAGATCAGAAAAGAACTTCACCCTGTACTCCTAGAGAATGGGAAGTACCATCTACCGCAGCAAAGCTATAACCTGAACAAAGAAGAGAAACATGCAATGTGTGTATGGTTGAAGAATTTAAAAGTTCCATCTGGTTTCTGCTCCAACATAAGGAGTCTTGTTTCAATGAAAGACCTTACACTCACCAATTACAACTCACATGATTGTCATGTAATGCTGACCACTTTTCTTCCTATTGCCATCAGGGCTATAAATCCAGTATTCTTAAAGATGGCAATCACACGGTTGTGCTACTTCTTCAATAAGATATCTGAGAAGGTAATTATCCGTGATGAGTTAGAGTCCCTACAGAAATTTGCTGTAGAGACATTGTGCCAGTTGGAGATGTGCTTTCCCCCATCGTTCTTTGATATCATGGTGCACCTTGTTGTTCATTTGGTGCCTCAAATTGAGGCATTGGGTCCCATGTATTTTCATGAAATGTGGACGTATGAGCGTTTCATGTCAATATTGAATGGCTATATGTCAAATCGAGCTCATCCGGAGGGTTCCATGATAGAGGCATACACTACAGAAGAGGCCATTGAGTCTGGAGGACCATTATGTAACAATCTCCTAAAAGACCAGGTATCAATTGGTTTGCCTCCGTTGCGACATGAGGGAAGACTTGGTGGACGAGGGAGGATGGGACGAAAATCATTTATCCCGCCAGATTACAACATAATCCTAGAAGTACATTACAGCATACTACAACAACTTATAATAATGGACCCATTCACCAAGCAGCACATGGAAGAGCTTCGTGAGGACAATCCAGGATGCACAGATGGTTGGGTACACAAGGAACATAAGCGTCACTTCACTACATGGCTAAAGAATTTGGACATGACAGAGGAATCAGAAACCATCAAGATTTTAGCATCTGGACCGTCAAGCCAGTCACATCATGGCGAGCTATGACATTAGTGGCTTCTCATTTTCCACCAGCCGCAGGGACACCAAGGGAATGGCACGAGAATAGTGGCGTTCGATGTGAGGTCAGAGATGATGCAACCTGTGAAGAAACTACATACTTTGGGTTCATTGATGACATATGGGAGGTTGAATATGGTCCACGGCTGCAGATTCCAAAGTGTTCCGATGTCGATGGGTTCAAGATAAACATGTCACTTGTGGATAACTATGGCCGAGAGTCCTTGACCTAAGTAAAGTAGGTTACAAAGATGATCCGTGGATCCTTGCTAACCGTGCTTTGCCGCAGGTCTTCTATGTGGAACAAATCCTCTCTAAGGATGAAAAGAAAAGTACCCAAAAGCCAAAGCATGTAGCTATCCCTGGAAAGCAACAAATTATAGGAGTTGAGTGTGTTAACCAGTTCAGCGAGATGTCTCTTTTTACAAACTTTGAAGAAAAGATCAAAAATGTAGAGAAAAGTATCCCGCAAACCTCTTTGCCCTAGGTGCGCCATGATGGACAAGGAAGAACTGTAGCACGCTAGATTATTTATCATGTAACTCATGTATCACTTATCATTTATACCTAATGCTACTCTTTCTTATTAAGCTAGATGTTTATATTTCCCCTTATTGTATACATTTGGATTCTACAAATTTTTAGTTACTAACTTAATTAATTCACAAACCCTAAGAATAGGAAATAATCACTGACCCTAACAAACAAACCTTTAATGAATAACTTAATTAAACCACAAACCCTAGGTACATGAAATATTAACTAACCCTAATTAACAAATCTTTATTTACTAACTAAATTAATTCACAAACCCTAAGAATAGGAAATAATCACTGACCTAACAAACAAACCTTTAATTAATAACTTAATTAAACCACAAACCCTAGGTACATGAAATATTAACTAACCCTAATTAACAAATCTTTATTTACTAACTAAATTAATTCACAAACCCTAAGAATAGGAAATAATCACTGACCCTAACAAACAAACCTTTAATTAATAACTTAATTAAACCACAAACCCTAGGTACATGAAATATTAACTAACCCTAATTAACAAATCTTTATTTACTAACTAAATTAATTCACAAACCCTAAGAATAGGAAATAATCACTGACCCTAACAAACAAACCTTTAATTAATAACTTAATTAAACCACAAACCCTAGGTACATGAAATATTAACTAACCCTAATTAACAAATCTTTATTTACTAACTAAATTAATTCACAAACCCTAAGAATAGGAAATAATCACTGACCCTAACAAACAAACCTTTAATTAATAACTTAATTAAACCACAAACCCTAGGTACATGAAATATTAACTAACCCTAAATAACAAATCTTTATTTACTAACTAAATTAATTCACAAACCCTAAAAATAGGAAATAATCAATCGACCTAACAAACAAACCTTTAATTAATAACTTAATTAAACCACAAACCCTAAGTACATGAAATATTAACTAACCCTAATTAACAAATCTTTATTTACTAACTAAATTAATTCACAAACCCTAAGAATAGGAAATAATCACTGACCCTAACAAACAAACCTTTAATTAATAACTTAATTAAACCACAAACCCTAGGTACATGAAATATTAACTAACCCTAATTAACAAATCTTTATTTACTAACTAAATTAATTCACAAACCCTAAGAATAGGAAATAATCACTGACCCTAACAAACAAACCTTTAATTAATAACTTAATTAAATCCACAAACCCTAAGGATAGGGAATAAATAACCCTATACATTGGAAATTGAAAAAACATTATTTACTAACTAAATTAATTCACAAACCCTAAGAATAGGAAAACATATTTAACAAACAAACCTTTTTAATAACTTAATTAAATACAAACCCTATTTGGGAAAAAATAACCCGTCATACATTGGAAATTGAAAAAAACATTATTACAGGCGGCTATCATTGACAGCCGCCTGTACAAACATATTTGTACAGGCGGCTCTCTTTGAGAACCGCCTGTACAAACATATTTGTACAGGCGGCTGTCAATGACAGCCGCCTGTATAAAGTATTTTTACAGGCGGGGGTCAATGAAGCCCGCTTTTACTAATCATCCACTATAAAAATCACAACCCGTGGGCCGTGAAATTTTCTAAGTCTCGGTACATGAAATATTAACTAACCCTAATTAACAAATCTTTATTTACTTGTTCAATTCGAAACGCCGTCTAACCCAATTAACAAATCTTTATTTACTAACTGCCAAACCCTAAGAAATCCGCCGCCGCCCCACCAATTAACAAACTTTATTTACTAACTTAATTAATTCACAAACCCTAAGAATCACCGGACCGCCGCCGCCAAATCCCAATGTCCACGCTCGGGCATCCGCCTCGCCTCCACGCCGCCGCCGCGAAATAGCCGGACCACGAAACGCGACCGCCCGAAATTAGCGAGCTAGCGCCGCTGCCTGCCGCTGCCGCTCCGCCGCCAATCGGCCTCGTCGCCGCCGCCGCGACATCACCGGAGTGCCGGAGGTACGCCCCTCACGCCGCTGCCGCCTTGCTCGCCCAGCGCCCGGCCGCCGAGGCGGCGGCGGCTGCCGTCGCGCCGCCGCCGCCCCTCCAGCGCCCGGGGGCCCCACAGGCGAGCCTTGTTGGGCCTTATGGGCGGCGAGGCCGCCGTGGCTCCTTTTTTTTTTGTTGTTAATTAATTGTTGGGCTTCTTAAGCCTTGCTGGCCCATATGCATGTTTCTTTTTTTTGTTATTTAATTTAGTTAGGGTTTGTTAGGGTTTAATAATTATTAATTATTAATTAGTTAATTTAGTTAGTTAGTTAGTTTAGTTAGTTAATTTAGTTAGAATAATTATTTATTTAGTTAGTTTAGTTAGTTAATTTAGTTAGTGTAGTTAGTAATGTTTAGTTAGTTTAGTTAGTTAATTTAGTTAGTATAGTTAGTAATATTTTTTGTTAGTTAGTAATAGTTTTTTAGGGTTTATTAATAATAGTTAATAATAATTAGTGTAAGGGTTTGTTAATAATATTTAGTAATACATGCAATAATAGTTAATAATAATTAGTGTTAGGGTTTTTAGTAATATTTTTTGTTAGGGTTTGTTAATAAATATTACCAAAGTTATTATTTCACAAACACTAAGTATACATGCAATATTTAGGCTTTCTCCTCTTTATGTCCATTTTTGGGTAAGTTATTATTATTTTATGTTAGGGTTAGTGATCACATAGTTAGTAATTAGAGGTTTGTTATTTAGGGTAAGTTATTATTATTTCATGTATACTTAGGGTTTGCAAATTAGGGTTTCCTATTTAATAAGCAATTTTTGGGTAAGTCGTTTTTCAAATTAGGGTTTCCTATTTAATATGCAATTTTTGTCATTATTATTACATGCAATTTTTGTTATTATTCTTTATGTATACTTAGTTTGTTAAATAGGGTTTCCTATTTAATATTCATTAATTAGGGTTTACAAATTAGTGTTAGATAATTAGGCTATGCAATTAGAGTACATACTTTTATTCTAAGTTCGTACTTTTATTTCATGCAGATGAGTACTCCATCAAATGCTGAGCAGGCCGATGCCCAGATAGGTACACCGGGATCTGAGTCCTCTGGATCCGAACCTTATAGGAGCCCGAGCGTATCACCACGTGAATCTCCTAGAGCTAAGAAGGCCCGTCTTGAGTTGGAACGTGACCCTAATTACGAGCCTGGAGATGAGCCAATTGATGATGAGGTATATTTGCTCATAGATTGTCTATATGAGATAATATTTCATGTGTATTTCATGTACCTAACAATTGAATTGACAGGAGGTGTTCTCTCAAGTTGTTGCCGAAATGGAGGCAGAGTCACAAGATGTTCATAAGGACACGGCGCCTCAAACGACCGGGACATCCTCCGAGCGAAGAAGTACAAAGAAAAAGAGTGATCGGGCACGAGGAGATAGAGGAAGGAATAGATTTCCAGAAGAAGTTTATAGGATTACAGATGTTAGCCCGAGCGGAGAGCCCTTAGCACCTCTAGAGGCGCTACCTAAATTTAGGGCCGCCATTGGATGGTTAGTAAAGGAAGAATTTGATATCTCCCCGGAGTGATTGGAGTATGGTGCCCGAAGGAAAGAGGAAGAATTGTTGGACTCGATTGTGCACTAAGTTCATTTTCCCTGAGGGAAACGTAAGGTTTGGTCAAGGGTCATGTCATGAAGCGATTAGCAATATCATTCCGGGGCTATAGGCACGATATGAATAAAAAATGGCTGCGAAGGGGCGGGATCCGACGAAGCGGTACCCTATCACAAATGAACAAAGGGCACGTTTTAGTAAAATTAAAAACTCCGATGACTCCAAGGCTAAGAGCCAAGCCGCCTCGGAACTTGCGAAGAAGAACATTTACCACCACCACCTCGGCACTGGTGGCTACAAGACCAAGATTCCTAAATGGAGGGCAGAAGACGAAGCAAAGAGGAGAGAGGGCAAGTTGGCATTGACCGATATAGTGCCGAACGGCGCGAATTGGCTTCGCGCTCGGAAGGCAAACACCGAGAGCGATGAGATCTCCCCGCCCCGATGAGATCAAGCCGGTTGCCGAGAAGGTTTTAGAAGCAACAAACCTGAAAAAGACAGTGCCTTCAAGTCACGAGGGGAGAGGGACAGCCTTTCCCATGCTCTAGGTAACAGAATTATATTTTCCATTATGTTCGAGTAAAATAGAAATCAACACTGACATGAAATATCATGTTGTAGGTAACCCCGAGCATCCAGGCCGTGTACGGGGCGTCTCATCCAGAACCACCTGGAAAGAAGGGTTTGGCGAAGAGTGGAAAGGCATGTACAAGAAAAGAGAACGACATAAGGAGCGGTTGGCGGACTTTTTTTGAGCAAAGCAGCCGCCAAAAAGTTTAGGGATTTAATAAAAGATTACGTTAAAAACCCCGATCCCGAAGTCTTTGGCGGTTGGCGGGGAGCGATGTCTGCTCAACAGATGTCATCACAAGCTCCTTCATATATGCAAAGATGTGCCAGCTCAACCCTTGGGTAGCCAGGAGATGGCCACACAATCTATGCCCTTTCCAAGCAAAGATAGCGTCAACATCAAATCAAGACCATTACCCGCTTGACGATATTGATAAACCTTGGCCTTGCACATTGCTAATTGGATATGGCCTTAGGAATCAAAGATACAAAGCAAGTGGCCACAGGCTTCGCTATCCCCGGGCGTCGTTTCCATGGCGTCGAGATGCAAGATGCATACTTGCGGGGGTGGAAGTGTTTGACGGTCGAAGTGCGGATATGAAGACGACTTCATCGACATCCCGACCTCTCGAGGGCATAGAGAAGCTTGGACAAGCAATCAAGAACTTCATACAATGGCCGAGACGGTGCGTAAGGTTGATTGATCCACCAACGGCACCCTCTCCACCAAGGTGCATCAAGCATCCCAAGAGGCCGAAACAAGTCAACGACCAAGATCGCCAATGCATGCTCCAAAGATCCCCGTACATTTATGAGCCACCGTCGTCATCTCCAATACATGATCCGACATTTTCAATGGAAGAGCTCGAGGGGACAGCCCAAGGAAATGCCGAAAGCAGCAGACTCCGCCAGACCAAGAAGGACACAACACCGAGAAGGAGGTAGAGCAAACTCCCCCCGCCACCACCAAAGCGTAATGAAGATGAGCAAACTCCCCCGCCACCACCAAAGCATAAGGAAGCGAGCAAACTCCCCCACAAGCACCGGCCTCCAAGAAGGCAAAGAAATTTCCAATTCCAAAATTGGTTTCTCCCTATGAGCCAAAAAAGGGGAAAGCAAAGAGCACGCCTCTATTTCGAAAGGGCTTGGAAAGCGCGGGGACGGCACGAGTCGTTGAGCTCGAACCGTCGAACCGTCACACGTAAAGGAAGCCGCCCGGCCAAGCAACCGAAGCCGTGCCACCAACAAAGGAAGCCCCAAGTGGCGATGTACAGGTCGAAGGGGCCATCAAATGCACCGTTGACCCTTAAGGATATATAAGAAAGCCAACGGTTGATGATTATGTCAATGTCCCCAAAGTGACTATGTGCCCCTAAGGCCTATGCTTTGCGATGGGCGATTGCTTGAAAAAAAGGGTCCATGGACGATAAAAAGGTTTCATGACCGGTACATGAGAGCAAGTGAATGCCGGACTGCATGCGTTAGCGTTGACATACCACCCGACGTGTTTGCTACTTTGGGATGAAAGAAGCGGGGCATTTGTTACCTTCGACGACATGCACCTGCCGTTGAACTATAGGAAGCTTGACGTCCAACTCATTACAATCTGGTGCCTGTAAGTATAAGTCATGCACACAAATTGTTATTATTAATTATAGACTATGAGTATCACTCTAATATATACGGATGTTGTTGTATGTAGTTTGCAAGACCATGAGCGAGATCATTAACACAAGGAACGATGGTCGGTTACCCGAGTCCAATCAGGTTACAAGAAAATATGCACAAATTTGTACTTACAAATGAAGATAGAGCCAAGATAGAGAAGGACAAAACACCGGAAGAATTTGCACAAGCTGTAAAAAAGAAATTACAACAAAAAAAATACGAGGGGCGAGTATGCCCTCTATCTCGGAAGAGCAATGCTGAGATATAAGTGCAGGGGGAATTCGTATTGGCACCCTACAACTTTGGGTAAGCGTGGCCTCAAATACGTACTTTACATTATCATGTTAACCCTAAGTACATGTGTCGCTCACTCGTTTATTCATGCAAAGTGACCATTGGATTGTTTTTTATATTTATCCATTCGAAGGGAAGGTGCTTGTCCTAGACTCATTACATTATCCTACCGAGTCGTATCAAACATTCCCCGGTTCATTTAGAAAGGTGAGCCAACATGCATGCAACCACACATCCTTATATGAACTAGAGTTTGTAAATAACTTTAGAGTTTTATAATCCACATCTTTAGGGCATGGCGGTTCTATAAGAAGCAAAAAGGACCGGTCGACCCCGCCCGCAAAGATCCTAGGGTGCCATTGACGATACAACACAACTTTCCGGTAAGTTGTCACCCACATATCATCATATGATTATAAATAATTAATACACAAGGCATGACAATTTTAGAATCATCTGTTACTCATTAAATAGTGCCACAAGCAACCATCCGGGACGGTCTATCGTGGATACTATGTGTGTGAGTTTATAAGGCAGCGGGGACGATACGTCGGGGACAAAAATATGGTAAAAAATATCTATATTTAAAGTTTTCTTTTTAAAGTTTCAAATGTTACGGCAAAGTACATATGAAAATGATGCTTTTAAACTTTGTTTCCAGCCGAGAAAGAAAGGAAAGGATCTAGCCCTTCACTCCGTCGACTATGGAAAATATAGTAGCGAATTTTGTGCGGTTTTATTATGAGAGAAATAATTCCAAGTGACGGAGCGTATTTTGATGAAGCCGGTGATCTAGCCATTGAAAAGTTTAGAGCGCCGACAGACCTAGCTGGTCTAAACTTGAAACGAAATGATATGTAAATGACACTAATTTGTTAGAGGGATAACATGAAATGACGTGTATTATATGTAATTTTATGCTTGATGTTTGATTTCATGTGTACATATCTATAATATTTATGTGTGTTGTTTGTATGATGCAAATTTATGGTTCATGTTTACATATCTTAAATATATATATATATGTGACAAATATAGCACAGTGTGGAGGCAAATATTAAAATTTAGAAAAAAAAATTAATTACACAGCCTGTGAAAAACTGATTTACACAGGCGGCTCACTTTGTCGGCCGCCTGTGTAAATAGGAATTTACACAAAGGCTGAAAAGTGAGCCGCCTGTGTAAATCAGTTTTTCACAAGCGCCCACAGCCCGCCGTCTGCATCGTGGGCAGATTAATACTGACCCCTGGTACAGGCGGTGGGCTTGGCCGCCTGTGCAAAATGCCTTTAGCACCGCCTGTACAAAGGTTTTACTAGTGATTTGTTCCCTCCAGTGTCAATGATGTAAGGACAACCGTAATAGTGGCTATCGGAAAGGTAGCGCTTTTAATAATTGATTTATTGCCTGCGTCACGGTTGTCCAATCGAGCCCGAGTCCAGCCCATCAACTCCCACGTCCTTTTTCCCCTCCCACGTCCTTTTATTCCGTGCCTCTCCGTTACTTCCTCAAAGTTTTTCGTTAGCCGGCAAGGAAGTCCTGCGCCGCTGCAGTTGAACGAGACGGCGTCCCAAGCAGCGGCGGCTGCCGGACTGAGCGGTTACGCGGGCAACCGCCGTGGTTCTTGCTACAATTTCTGGCTCAGGTGTCACATGCACTTGGTTGCTAACAGAGAGTAGTAGATACCCCGTATACGAGTACACGTGTTGAACCAACTCAGGAAACGGATTTCCTTTCTTCTATTTTTTTTCTTTTTTTCTCGAACACGACTTCACATGTCATTTTCATTAAGAAGAAGGGGGCCGAAAGTACGGCAAAATACAACGCGACGCACAACGAAAACCACAGAGACAGTGGTTGAAAACAAACACAATGAACACAAAAGAAAGAGAGGAGCAACCCTCAACCACACTTAGCAACTTCGCCACGACTTCAGCACGGGAGGTGTGAGACATGAAAGAGTCAGTCGCCGTATCCCACGCATCTTCCACGAGGCGTCACACTCTCGGCGGCGCCCGCCCGAGGTGGAGCCAATCGGGACGTCGGTGACCGAGGGCGGCCAACCCACGACGACGGCGACAACGGTGGTAACCCCGTCAACCATGCTTGAGGGACGAAAGTGACGACAGAACTGAAGCACGCATGGGGCTGGCAAGGGACAAACGGCAGCGGTGGGCAGACGCGACGTCGGAGGGGGAGCGCGGGGGTGCATCAGCGGAGCCTTCAGGAAGGGAATGACGTTCGTGGAAGCCAACTTCGTTGAGAGCGCACCCCCAGGGAACTTTCGTTCCAAATGCTCCTCCGGCAGCGCCAGGTCGACACGCCGCGGCACGACGACGCCTTCAGGAAGGGGATGACACTGGCGCGCCACCGTCGTCAATCCCAGGCGCGAAGGCCGGGAGGGGGTTTTCACCTGCGCAACCGTGGACCGCTGCTGGACGAGTGACGCCGCAGGACCCGGGTCGTCGTGCTGATCGCCGCCGAGGCCTGCACTATGCCAGAACCATGATGGGGAGGGCCCTGACTCGGCCCGTCGACCCGAAGATCACCGGAGCTGCTGTGGTGGAGGAGGGGACAAGCCGGCCAGCAGGGGGACCGCGCCCGACTAGCCGCGCCCACCCGGGCGCCAGCCCCTGGGGGCCCACGCCCTGCTGCACCGGCAGATTTGGCAGCAGGGGGGCTCATCGACGCTGGACCGCCAGGAAGCCGCGCTGGGGAGCTGGGGCAGCAACTGCAGGGGAGCCGCCGCCAGCCAGCGTGGCGGCCGCGCCACCCGAGGCGGCGCGCCGGCGGCCGGGGCTGCGCCCTGCGTGCTGGCCGGGGGGGTATGTCCGTCACCGCCGCCGCCGACCTTGGGTCCGGGTGGGGGGCGCCGCTGGGCAGGCCGCCACGGGCGCCACCGCCACGCGCCACGCCCACGACCCGCCGCCGCGAAGCCCCCAGGCCGCCGCCGCCGCCACGCGCCCAGGCGGGCCGCCGCCGCGCGCTTCTGGCGAAGCGCCGCTGCCGCGCGCTTCGGGCGAAGCCCGCCGCCACCGCCCGCCGCCAGATCCGGCCGTGTGGCCGCCGGATCCGCCACGGAGGGGCCGTGGTAGGCCGCCGGCGCGGAAAAAAGGAGATGGGAGAGGGTGGGAGCAAAGCCGGGGGAGAAGAAGGGGTGGGGGGGGAGGCTGCAAGGTAGTGCCTTTTTGAGCACAACCTTGCTGGCCCGCCGCCGGCGAGGAGGAGTGGCGGCGGCGACCCGGCCGGCGTGGAGGAGGGTGGAGCTGGGGGGGCGGCGGGGGCCTCGGGTCGCCCCGGGGAGACGACGCGAGGCAAGAGTGAAGAGAGACCGCTCCTTTCTTCCATTTATTATTACCATTGCAAAAGGTTTGGATATGGGCAAGACAGAGCTCTTATGACTAGACTTGAGAGAATAGACTCAAACTTATGCATGACTCCAGGGCAGGAGCACTTACGGAAGAAATTTACAAAGTGCTAGAATGAACAACAACAGACATTGAAGAAGTTAAACCACGAGTCATCCCCAGTCTCTGTAATGATTGTCATGTTGCCAAACAGCATCGCTCGAATATGCTTGAAGAGTATGTCCACTCTCAGTGGCTCTCCAAGTTCAGATGAAAATGGCTCGCCTGAATCTGCAGCAGCGCTCTTTTCCAGATTGTAGGAATTTTATGTATATGGGCTTAGCCCAATAATAATTCAGAAATTCCTAATAAATCTCAAAGACCTAATATTTATGTTCCCTAATAGGCTTTATTGTTTAAACCCAAGAGAAGAGGTGGAAAGGTACAACATCAATAGTACCATATTGCTAGTTGATGTGAAAGCAGGGGATTTTTTTCCATATATATATGTGCCAAGCCTTATGCGAAAAGACACACCAAAAACTACAAATAGGAGTTTAAATTTAAAAATCCTAAAGTAGTAAATCAATATTTTTCTCTTCTCGCTACTGCGCCGCCGTCGCCGAGTCTCCAACCCGATCGTTCGCGTGCACTAGCGACCGGGTGAGCAGGTCTCCGGAACCATCGTCTTTGCGATCCTGCACCAGGAGAAGACGAATAAGGTTTTTGGGAAGCGCTCTTCGCGTGACTGCTCTCGATTTTCATCACGGCTCGTCTACCATCAAGGACAGGAGGTGCTACGTCTCGGCGTCGTCTTCATCGTCAGCTTCTTCGAGCTCTCCCACCACCGCTGATTGAAGATAGCGACAGCGACCTGGAGGATCTTGACTTCGCCTTCGGGAACCTTTCCGTCACGCTGTCATCTACGAACAGCAGGTATTATTCCCGTGATCTAATCTTATTGTTCATATTGTCCAATATGTTTAATCTATCTGGTGTGCTGGTTGTGCTTACACTTATTGCTATGATTATGCTATGTTTGATATGTTATATGATTTTGAATCATGCTATGATCTATGATATGAGTTTGTATCATGCAAGTTTATTTAACATGCTTAATCTAGTTGTTCAATTCATCATGATTTATTTTATGGAATTAATTTGGAAATTGCCTAATATTTCAACAATCCAAAAACCTTATTATAGGTCTTTTTCAGTTTCTATGGCTAGTTTTGTTGATGCGCTGAGGCCAGAGAAATTCTCTGGTACGTACTTTAAGAGGTGGTCTGTAAAGGTCATAGATTGGCTTACTGCCATGGAAGTTTTCTGGGTCAAAGATGGCTTACCTGAGGGAGATCTCTCTAATGAAGTTCGGAGTAGATTCCAGAAAGCCAATGATATCTTTGTGGGAGCTGTGCGTAATGTGCTATCTGATCATATCTATGATGCTGTGATGCACTATAAAGACGCAAAGCCTCTGTGGGATTGTATGAACACTACTTATGGTGCTTCGGATGCAGACAAAGAACAGTATATTATGGAGAGCTTTCATGACTATAAGATGGTTGCTAACAAATCTATAGTCGAGCAAGCTCATACGATACAACGCCTGGCTAAGGAACTTGAACTCCTTAAGTATGTTATACTCGATGAAGTTGTGGCTGGTTGTATTATTGCAAAGTTGCCTTCTCCATGGAGTAACTTCGCCACAAGTCTTAAACACGAGACAGAAAATATCGGTTGAAAACCTGATTCAGTCTCTTGATGTTGAAGAGAAGGTTCGGGCTAAGGACAATACTGAGAAGGGGAACGAGGAGAATCATAGCGCCCACTTTGTCCAGAGAAATTTCAAAGGCAAGAACAAAGGAAAGGGGAAACAACATACTTTCAATGCCAAAGCTACTACTGCCTTCAAGAAGAAAAAGAAAGACAAGTCTGAGATGCCTTGTTTCACTTGTGGTGATCTTGGTCATTTTGCTAAGGAGTGTCCTAGGCGTGCTGACCGTAAAGAGAAGAAGGTCAACCTCGTGACTGCATCTAATGCTGATGACGGGTATGGTAATTTTCCTACTGTACTTTCAGTATTTCAATCACCTAGTTGGTGGGTTGATACGGGTGCTAATATTCACGTATGTGCTGACATCTCTTTGTTTTCTTCTTACCAGGGGCTCCAAGGTTCCTCCGTCCTAATGAGGAATGCGTCACATGCTTCTGTTCGTGGTGTTGGCACGGTAGATCTGAAGTTTACTTCGGGAAAGATCGTGCAACTGAAGAACGTGCAGCATGTCCCTACTATTCACAAAAACCTTGTTAGCGTTTCTCTTTTATTAAGAGATGGGTTTAAAGTAGTACTAGAGTCCAATAAAGTAGTTATGTCTAAGCGTGGACAATTTATTGGTAAAGGCTATGATTGCGGAGGCTTGTTTCGTCTGAGTTTAGCAGATTTCTGTAATAAGTCAGTCAATCATATTTGTGGCACAATTAATGATAATTCTAGTGTTTGGCATTCTCGTTTATGTCATGTGAATTTTGGTTTGATGTCACATTTATCTAGCCTACGGTTAATTTCAGATTTTATCATTGCCAAAGGTTCAAAGTGCCATAGTTGTGTGCAATCTAAGCAACCTCGAAAGCCTCACAAGGCAGCGGAGGAGAGACACTTGGCACCTCTAGAACTCATACATTCTGATCTCTGTGAGATGAATGGTGTGTTGACTAAAGATGAAAAGAGATACTTCATGACGTTAATTGATGATGCTTCTAGATTTTGCTATATTTACTTGCTGAAAACTAAAGATGAGGCGTTAGACTACTTTAAAATCTTTAAGCCTGAGGTTGAAAATCAACTAGAAAGAAAGATTAAACGTCTAAGGTCAGATCATGGTGGTGAATATTTTTCTATAATGTTTGATGAGTTTTATGCAGAACATGGTATTATTCACGAGAGGACTTCTCCCTATTCACCCGAATCTAACGGGGTTGCCGAGAGGAAAAACCGCACGCTGACTGACTTGGTGAACGCTATGTTAGACACTGCTGGTTTATCTAAGGCATGGTGGGGGGAAGCTATATTGATCATGAGTCATGTCCTGAATAGAATTCCAAACAGAAATAAAGAGACAACACCATACAAGATATGGGTTGGAAGAAAACCATCACTCTCATACTTACGCACGTGGGGATGCTTGGCGAAAGTCAATGTTCCAATTACTAAGAAGCGTAAGCTTGAACCAAAGACGGTAGACTATGTCTTTCTAGGATATGCTCGTAATAGCATTGCCTATCGATTTTAATAGTAAAATCTGAAGTTCCTGATATGCATGTTGATATAATTTTTGAATCTCGTGATGCTATATTTTTTGAGAACATATTTCCTTTAAAAGATATGCGTAGCAATGCTGAATTTTCCTCTGAATTGGCTCCTGATTTTTCTATACCTATCGAGTCTCCTGTTGAGTCATTTGAGCAACCACTTAAAGAAGTTCTAGAGCAGGATGACAACGAAGTTCCCATAAGGAACAAGAGACAAAGGATTGCAAAAATCTTTTAGCGATGATTTCATTGTGTACCTTGTGGATGATACTCCTACTTCTATTACAGAGGCATATGCATCTCCAGATGCAGATGATTGGAAAAAAGCAGTTCGTAGTGAGATGGACTCGATTCTTTCTAATGGAACTTGGGAGTTGTCTGAGCTACCTTTTGGCTGTGAACCAATTGGTTGTAAGTGGGTGTTTAAGAAGAAGCTTAGACCAGATGGTACTATTGATAAGTGCAAGGCTAGGCTTGTGGCTAAGGGTTATACCCAAAAGGAAGGCGAGGATTTCTTTGATACTTATTGAGTCATTGCTAGAATGACCACTATTTGAGTACTACTTTCCTTGGTCGCCTCATATGGTCTTCTCGTTCATCAAATGGACGTGAAGACAGCTTTCTTAAATAGAGAGTTGGATGAGAAGATTTATATGGATCAGCCTGATGAGTTTATAGTAAAAGGTGAAGAGCAGAAGATGTGTAAATTATTAAAATCTCTGTATGGGTTGAAACAAGCACCTAAACAATGGCATGAAAAGTTTGACACTATGTTAACTAGTGCCGGTTATGCTGTTAATGAAGCTGATAGGTGTGTATATTATCGACATGGTGGGGGCCAATCTGTTATACTATGTTTATATGTTGATGATATTCTAATATTTGGAACAAACATGGATGCTATAAATGAGGTCAAGTCTTTCCTCAAAAGAGTTTTGATATGAAAGATCTAGGAGAAGTGATGTAATTCTAAACATTAAGTCGATTAAGGAAGAGAGTGGGATTACTTTATCGCAATCTCACTATGTTGAGAAGGTCCTGAGCCGATTTGGCTTTATGGATAGAAAGTCTTCTTCAACACCTTTTGATCCTAGTGTGACATTGCGAAAGAATAAGAAGTGTACCAAAGATCAATTGAAGTATTCTCAAATTATTGGTTCACTCATGTATCTAGCTAGCGCGACCAGACCAGATATCTCTTTTGCTGTGAGCAAGTTGAGTAGGTATATGTCCAACTCGGGTGATGATCATTGGCATGTACTAGAAAGGGTCTTGTGTTATCTTAAAGGTACAATGAGCTATGGGATTCACTATTCCGGGCACCCAGCTGTGTTAGAGGGATATAGTGATGCGAACTGGATTTCTGATATTGATCAAATCTACGCCACTAGCGGGTATGTCTTTACTCTTAGAGGTGGCGCAGTATCATGGAGGTCTTGTAAAATGCACTATTTTGACTAAATCAACCATGGAAGCAGAACTTACTACTTTGGATACAGCATCTGAAGAGGCAGAGTGGCTACGTGAGCTCTTGTCTGACTTGCCAGTAGTTGTAAAACCAATACCGGCTATCCTTATGAACTGTGATAATCAAACAGTGATCACTAAAGTAAATAGTGCTAAGGATAATGCGAAATCAACAAGACACGTTAAAAGACGTTTGAAGACTGTCAAAAAGTTGAGAAACTCGAGTAATAATCGTATCTTATATACGCATTGCAAAAAAACTGGCGATCCCTTTACAAAAAGGGCTATCACGAAATGTGATAGAAATGCATCTAGGGAGATGGGTATGAGACCCATATGAGTTTACGGTAGTAGTAACCCATCCTTTTTGATCGGAGATCCCGTGACTAAGGACATGGGAAGAACAAGCTATTGGTAAACTGAGGAGAACATAAATTATAACCCTCTCTATATGAAGATGCAATGCTCTTAATGCAATAAGGCACTGTATGGTAGGTTGGCGAATGCCTTAATATGTTCTATTGGCTTTAATTAACGAAGATGCTGTCCTACAGAGCATTCTTGAAAGAGCATACCTATATGAGTTTGACTGTTAAAACGTCGCAGTCTATGAGACTTGGGTGATCTCTAGTAAGCTCATGAAGAGACCAAAGAGTACGACGTATAAGCTCCACCCACGGAGTAAGGCTACTGGCAGCCAAATACTAGTTTGGCTTTGAGCAAAGCTTGTTCGCACAAAACTTGCAATTCAAGGCATAGTCCATTGTTCAAGTTGTGGATAAGTGTAACTTAAAGTTCTAGGCGGAAGTTCAACTTAACAGTCTCTGTCAAAACACTGGTCTATCAAACAGTAGTGAGAACAGGCAAATTTCTAAATGGGTATTTGAGATCTGGTAGGGGATTGTAGGAATTTATGTATATGGGCTTGGCCCAATAATAATTCAGAAATTCCTAATAAATCTCAAAGACCTAATATTTGTGTTCCCTAATGGGCTTTATTGTTTAAACCCAAGAGAAGAGGTGGAAAGGTATAATATCAATAGTACCATATTGCTAGTTGATGTGAAAGCAGGGGATTTTTCTCCATATATATATGTGCCAAGCCACATGGGAAAAGACACACCAAACACTACAAATAAGAGTTTCAATTTGAAAATCCTAAAGTAGTAAATCAATATTTTCCTCTTCTCGCTACTGCGCCGCCGTCGCCGAGTCTCCAACCCGATCGTTCGCGTGACTAGCGACCGGGTGAGCAGGTCTCCGGAACCATCGTCTTTGCGATCCTGCACCGGGAGAAGACGAATAAGGTTTTTGGGAAGCGCTCTTCGCGCGACTGCTCCCGATTTTCATCACGGCTCGTCTACGATCAAGGATAGGAGGCGCTACATCTCGGCGTCATCTTCATCGTCGGCTTCTTGAGCTCTCCCACCGCCGATTTGAAGATAGCGGCAAATGACTGAGGATCTTGACTTCGCCTTCGGGAACCTTTCCATCACGCTGTCATGTACGAACAGCAGGTATTATTCCCGTGATCTAATATTATTGTCCATATTGTCCAATATGTTCAATCTATCTGGTGTGCTGGTTGTGCTTACACCTATTGCTATGATCATGCTATGTTTGATATGTTATATGATTTTGAATCATGCTATGATCTATGATATGAGTTTGTATCATGCAAGTTTGTTTAACATGCTTAATCTAGTTGTTCAGTTCATCATGATTTATTTTATAGAATTAATCTGGAAATTGTCTAATATTTCAACAGGTTGAAAGAGCATGCAGGAAATCCTTCGTCGGTCCTCATGCCAAATCTGACGACGCCGCTGAACCTGGCGGCTCCCGGATCAAAGGGGCATGTGGCCGCTCGTTGGCGCGAGGAGGATGACGGGGAAGGAGGTGCCGCACATTCCTTGGTCCACTCGGCCGCCGCTACTACGGAAATGGCTGCCGCGAGGGATGATGGATGGAGTAGGCTTCGCAGGGATCGGAGGAGGGCGCAGACGCCCATCCTCGAAGGGAAATGGCGCCGTAAACAACAAAATGGACGGAGAGGTGTGCAGTTTCCCTCTAGATCTGGGCTGAAGCTTAGACGGGCCGGGCCATGAGGGACCCAGTTGAAAAAAAAAAAAAATAACAATTCATTAAATTGACTGTTTTGAGATGTGTACAGTTTTTAGAAGGAGGAGTACCGGAGCAGCTTGCCAATAGCAAATACTTAAATTTCCCCGGCGAGGTGGCGCCATGAGCCCACGGGTGGAGCCGCAGATGCAAAGGCGCAGGCAGGGCATTGCCAAGTGTCCGAGAAATAGCTCTCGGCAAAGAGGGCTTTACCGATTCCGGCTTTGCCGACAACTCTTTGCCGAGAGGTACACTCGGCAAAGGCTTTGCCGAGTATATTTGGCCCTTTGCCGAGTGCTTAAGGCACTCGGCAAAGAACTGAAATACTGTAGTGGCAGGCAGGATGTGGAAGAACCTTCTAAATTATATGGCCCACAAGCACCAGACATTGTCCCTAAGACCTCCGTCGGCTATGCTTGTACACCACATAACTTAAAACGTTCCGTCGGGTGGATCCCCGATAAACCACGATTACTCCAGGATCGATACTTACAGAGACATCAAAGTATTACAATAGTTTTCATACACAAATACCAGAGTAGCGGAAGACTTACAATAACTTAATTTACAAACCTTTTTCAAAACTTATACAAACCAGAGTACCATTATTACAAACCAGCGGAACTATCATTACGTAACTTTATTACAATCACTCAACAAAAGTGCCCTGCCCGGAGGCCACTCAATTCATTCCTCATCGGTCACTTCTTCGACAACCGTCATGCAACAAGGGCCGTAGCACTCTTGTCCATGCGGTTCACCCGCAAATGAGGGTTGAACAAACCCCGAGTACAAAAAGTACTCCGCAAGACTTAACCGACCAAAAATTGGGGAGAAGACTCAGGAATGCTGGCTAATGGGAATCAAGGTGAGGCTTTAGCAAGATCAAAAGACACCTTTTGCGAAAAGAGACTAAGCCAGTCCTTACTAGAACAATCACTTGTCAAACATATGTTGAATTCAAAACTTTCCATTCTCACACTTTCATCATTACTACGATGCTGGTGCAAGGATCAAGTCTCCCATATCGTGGAGCAACGACGATTCGAATCGCTTCATGTACCCAGCTGGGGCTTCCTAGCCATACGATGTATGCAGGACCGAACATCTCACATACATCAACTCACGCTTGCATTTCTCCAGACCAGAACGGGTCCTAGCCATAAGAGTACAGTACACCATCTCCCTACGCCGTCCGGTCCTAACTGGCCGACGGGTGCACTCGTAGTGTGGGTACACGCTACTTCCCGCTCCTGTATCCGCTTCTCGTATGGATCATACAAGGGAGCTTACCGCCATTAGCATGCGACTAGTACTATCCAATAACCTCATGATCTAAGGGCCAAGGCAACGAACGGTGCTTAACCGACTCACAAGTGGACGACACTACACCAGGGCACTAGCCCATCCTGGCGCAAGTCACTCCACCCGGTCTCGATTTATTCATCATCATGCTCTTATGGTGTACCCTTGACCCCGTCGGAACAAGGATAGACGACAAGTAACATCAGGTTTTCATAAATTCCCTTCAGGGAGTATTGTTATCACACCTTTAGAAACAGTTTATCAAAATCCTACTCTAGTAGCAAGACTAAGCGTATACTAAGCATTTCAAAATCAAAACAGGTATCCAGGGTAATGTATCAAGGTACGGTAAATGCATCAAAGTAGGATAGCACCCAACTCCTACACCTAATGCATTATATCATCACATGAAATCATAAAAACTTTTCGAAATACAAGGGCGGGTTTGAATGTATCCGGGGCTTGCCTTGGGGTTCGACGAAGTGAGGTTCAGGGATGGTACTACCGGAATCTAGACCAGTCTCCTCGCACTGAACACCTTCTTCAGAGATAGGAGTTGGATCAACTCCTTCCTCGGACGGCACAACTACACGATTGAAATGCATGATTACGATGCAGTGAATAAAAGAGCATGCGATAATGATGCAACGATTGTTAACCTATCTTGAGTACAACTTTCCTTCATGATAACTTCGCACTAAGAAGGTATAACTAGCGTCGACGACGACGGACTAGCGATACGCAATCAACATGAAATGCCGAAGGTCATTAGGGTTAATGACCTAGGGTCATCACTCAATCCCAAAATCAAGCAACACTAATAGTGATTAAGGGTGATTACTAATTTATTAATCATTTTTGCAGTTGTTGAAAGCCACTAATTAACTTGCTAATTGGGAATTAATTAAACCCTAATCAATTAAAGAATTAACTAATTAAACATTTTAATTAAGGTATTAATTAAGTGCAATGCAAAACTTAATCAAAACAGGGTCAAACTTCATAATTAAGATCATTATCATCTAATTAACACACAAAACAAATTTCATAATTTTTGGACTTATATTTTAATTATTAAAAATCATGGAAGTTGCATTTGTTAATTAAAAGAGTAAATTAAAGCATAATTAAATTTTATTGGAAAATCAGAGTTAGTATTTTTCCTAAACAGAGCACATTACAGGGATCACACACATATTTTTTCTCACATTTTTATCTGCCCAAACAAAATTATAACAAAAAAGATGAAAACCATGCTTTGGAAAATAAAAAGAAAAAAGAAAAACACTTTTACTCCGCCCCGGGTTCTACTGTGCGGCCCAACTCGGCCCGCACGGCCCATTCTTCACGCTGCCAAGACACGGCCCGGCGGCTCTCCCTCTCTCACCCGGACGAGGCAGGCCCCGCCTGTCGGCCGCCTCTTCCTCCCCTTCTCTTCTCCGGTGAACAGGACGACCGCGGCGGCCGACGGCGTAGCTCGCCAACGGCGGCACCTCCGACGCAACTGACCTCACCGGCGGACTCCTCCCGTCCTACCGCACCCGACGAGCTACTACTTGACCCCGATCGATAGCGGAGGGGGGCACATCGACAACCCCGCGGCTCGTCGGGCGCACGGTGCACGGCGGACGAGCCCACCGGAGCTCTTCCGGCGGCACCGAGCGTCCCAACATATTCAGCACCCCAAGGCGAACTCAAAGACGGTGCAGAAAACGACTCGGAGCATGGCTAGCTATGCACGACAGAGGGCACGCCCACGGCGGACGGCGGAGCTCACCGGCGCTCCCGACGTTTCAACTAAACCACGGCACGATAAACGCAACCATCACCTTGGTTATGCTCAAGAGCTCACCGTGACTTCAAAACACAAGCGCAGTGAGCTAGAAGATGGATGAAGGGTGATGGACGGCGAGAGCAGCGGCTGCGGCGGTGTGAGCTCGACGGCGAGGTGGCGTCTCGGCGTGTTGAGGCTTCGGCTGGTAAAAAGAAAGAGCCGACCGTGATTAGGGATCAAGGACAAAGCTAGCGAGGCAGTCGATTGGACTTGAGATGCTCCGACGAGCTCTGGCGAGGGCGGACGGCTTACGGCGGCGCTGTTGACCGTGATCGAGGAAAACGACGGCGGGCCAGCAGCTCCGATGGTCTCACAGCTCGACTAATGGCTCGGGGTGTGCGCAAGGGCAAGGCGAAGGTGACTGCAGGAGCAATTTGACGGTGACAGCGTGTGGTGCTCGAATTTGACAGCGGGATGGACGGCGGCCGACGGTGAGGAAGAAGAAGAACAGGTGGCGACGTCGGCGACCGACGGCTTTTATAGAGCAGGAGGGTGCTCGACAGGTGGAGAGAACGTTCATGACGACGTTGAGTTGGTTGGCAGCGCGCAAAAACCGAACGGCCGACAACGCCCACGGTGGCGGTCGGCCGGCCGGACGGCATGGGCAGCCGGTGAGGTGCCCCCCCTCTCACTGTAGCAGTGCCACCTCTTAATTCCATTTTGCAAATTACTTTTGAAATTTGTACTGTACACAAAAATATCCCAAAATACCGTTTGCTCCAAATTTTGTGCTCTACAACTTTCATTAAAGGAGTTTGGTCAGATTCAAACTAGTTTTTGAATTTGAACTTCAAATTCAAAATTAAAGCAAAACCCTAACTTTAGGGATTTTAAAATTACTTTCAAATTTTAAATAAAAGATGAAAATCTCCAAAAATAAAAGTTGTTCTATTTTTCAAGGTCTATAACTTTCATTTAGGAAGTTTTTCATGAAACCAAATAGTTTTTGAATTAGAGTTTAAAACTCAAAAAGGGCAAATTCAATTCAAATAACTTTTGAAATTACTTTAAATTTTATTCAAAAACTTGAAAAACTTTATAAACCAAAGTTGTAGAGCTCAAAGAGATGCACAAACTGTATTTTTGGAGTTTTCCCAAATTTTGAATATTTTGAGGTGAAATGGCAAAGGAGGCAAAAACACTTTGAAAATCTCCCTTTTTGAAAGATTTTTCAAATTGAAACTTTGGGCAAATAATTAATGATGATGTGGCACTTTTCAAACCCAAGCAATAGTACACTTTCAAAATACAAGGTTCATACTTTGAAATAGTGCTATTGGTTAGCAACTTTTATTTATAAAATTAATTATGGTTAGCTCACCAAAATTGAAAGTGAAATTCTAATTCCAACACTTAGCCACTTGAGTCGTGGTTTGGAATTTAAATTCCAAATTCAAATTTGATTCTTTCTTTTGCACCATTTGCTTTGTAAAACATCTTTGGGATGTGAGTCGATTAGACAAACACTTGCAAACACCAGGGTTGATTTTAATTGATTGCTTTTATGGATAAAAGTAAACATGTGAATGAAATTTAAATTATCAACACATACACATGTGATAAAAAGGAACTCAATCAAACCCTAGAATCATAAACTCATTTTAATTGCTTGATTTAGGTTCTCTAATCATGAATGCTTATGCAATGATGATGATGACATGGCAGGTTTTGGTTAACGTAACACCGGGGGTGTTACACAGAGACGGCACCCATGCCGGGCGGCTGGGCCGACAGGCTACCTGCCCGGGAAGGTAGAGTCAGCAGCAAGCAGGCCTCCTCGTTTGATCTGGTTCGTGCTCGAGAGAGGCCTGACTTGAGGCCGGCGAATAGGCCAGGTACAGTGGTTCAGCACTAGCTTCTGCAAGAACTTCCTCTATTTTCTTGTTCTATTTCTATTCTAGAACGAATGATTCTGTCTCCATTTGATGTTCAGTTAAGTCTTCAGCTCCGGGGATTTACTCGAGCAGGGTTTATTGAAGAGGTGGCTCACCACCTACTGTTATCATATACTCCTATAATGCAAAAACCCACTAAGAGGTCCCAACCAATCAAAAATTAGTATTTTTAAAAAGTGATGTATGATGATGTCATCAAAGGAGTTACCCTCACTTAGTCTCATTTATCTCTCACTACCTATTTTTTTGAAATAGAAAAAAAGTCATAGCACCTAAACCAAGTATCATAATTAAAATCCAATTGCACCATGATGTTCCTCGCAATAAACTCTTCAAAACAAGACCCCACATAGATATATTTCGATAACTTTTTTATAAAAAATTAAAGTATTTCTAAGCAAAAATCTGTTTGTAAGCAAAACTGCATATCACATGAATTACATGTGATCCTTCGAAATATGCATAATTTTATGAAGGAAAACTCTTAGAATTTTAGGAGGGATGACCCTCAAATATAGTAGTGGTGGAAGTTCGGGTAGATGAGATTTGGGTGATGCCCAATTCAAATAATCTATGCCATATATGTCAATGGATACAACCTCCGCAATTGACCTACTACATCCATATATACGCATATATTAATTCGTATTTTCGACCATTATAAACTCCTTACATTTCTACTCCATACCCGCAGCAAAGCGCGGGGTATCCTGCTAGTTAGTAGGAAACAAGGGCAAAATCAGAGTAATTTTCACCTTATCATCATGAAACTGAATAGGAATGAAATTCATGCTATTTGTTGTTGGCTTCCCTTGGGAGTCCCTTTGCCCTAGCAGCCTCTCCTCCTTCCTCCCTGCGCTCAGCACCAAGGCGCCATCACGCCGTGGCCCTAGTCCTCAGCTCTTCCACCCGTACTACCTCCGCAGCAAGTCCGGCAGGACCCCTAGTCCTACCATGGACAACTAGCTGCCGCTATATATATAGCTCAGAGATGCGAAGCTGCCGCAAGGCATTGCCATTACCATGCTGCTATCTAAATGCAAAGGTACACATTTTCCTTCCATCTAGCTTGTCTCAATCGTCAAGACCAGATTGTCCAATAGAGTCATGGAAATTCTGAAACAGAAAAGTAAGTTTTACCTTCAAATTGCTGGTGCTTTCAATATACTAAGATAAGATAGAATAGATTTTTTTGAGAAGTGATTATTTTGCACAAATGTATGCCTTTGCAGTGCCCCATGTTGAATAAAAAATTGGAACTCTATATTATCTGAAATAACAAATATGCATGCCATGGAACTACAAAGGTTCACTGTGGGATATGGAACTACAAAGGTTCTGTGGGGCCTCAAATAATTCTGTCCACCAGAGGTTTGGTGTGTGCGCCCGACACTCCTACAGTCCTGCATCTGCTTTCAGGTGTCTTCGCACACTAGACTCTTGTTTTAGCATGCATTTGATAAATGAATCATATTTACAATTTTTTATCTGATTAGATTAAAGCTCAAAGTATTTAGCAGTAGAGATTATTATGGATTGATCCTGTTTCTGCCCTGGTCATTATTTCATACATAGCTGCTCTATGTCTCAGAGTCTTCTGGAATCCCTATTCATCACACTTAATTTTTTCAGTGTCGAGATGTTCCTTAGTGCTTTGTATTTCTGAATATTAGCAGCCACTAAACTCATTTATCTATTGCATGCAATTGGTTTCTGATATACTGCATGTACTTCAGAATAAATGATCATGAAAATGTCAGCAAAAGTATTTTATTTCTGTAATATATGTTCACAAACAAATATAATGTAGTATTACCAGTTAATATGTGTGATTAGTATTTTTTCTGCGATTATTGAAGATACTTCCTTAATATTTTGCATAAATATTGCCAAAAAGCATAAACTTAAATTAAACTGAAATATGAGGAAGCTGTAATTGGCTTTGGCTCCCAATAAAGCCTTTGATTTTGTGCTGCTAAAGAACATGAATTAAAGAATATTTTCTACACGATTGCTGGAAAATTAAGGAAGGATGCTTCTAACTTTGCACATTCATTGAGATTCATAGAGATCTACTGATATCTCAGTGTTTATATCACATCATTGGTTCGATGTACCACTTTTCTAGTATATAAAGTATGACTTCACAAATCTTCTAGCGTTCACCAACCTTTTCGTAGAATAGTCTATCACACTGAATTCTAATGGCCTGCGGCCAGTGGCCGGCCCCATCCCTGGTGCAGCTAGCCTGCCGAGCCGGCCACAAATCCATGAGGCGTGTTGCTTCATTTTGTTATCAGTTTGAGTTTTCCGTTCCTTTGGTAGGTTGGTTCTGTTTCAATTTGAATGATGTACTTCAAGATCAATTGTTTTTTAACATTGCACACTATTTTTTATTAGTTGTTTAAAAAATTCTAAGTTACGACTGCCCAATTCCTCATTGCTCACCATCCAACAATATCGAAGTGGATAGCCACACATATATATTTTAAAAATGATAGATTGTTATAGCATTATAGACAAAAAGATATAGAATAAGTAGTTATAATGAACTCAATCCTTAATGGTATGAACTAGATTGCTTGTTCTATTATAACCGTTTATCCTTCATGAAGATTCTGTAATGGTGGTCTTATAAGTATCAAGGTCCAAATATCATTTTTTAAGGAGTTAAATACACCAGCGGCCCTTGAACTTTAAGGGTGTGTCACTTAAGTCTACGAACTTTGAAAATGCACTTCTAGGTCTTTAAACTTGTAAAGATGTGTCATTTAGGTCCACAAACTCTAAAAATGCATTTCTAGGTTCCTAAACTTGCAAGAGTGTGTCATTTAGGTCCATAAGAAATATTATATTTCTATTTCTATTTCTATTTAATAATATAGTTATAAATAACACATAAAAATAAAAATAATATTTAATATGACATCACCAATAAATAAATAAACTAAAGTATTAAAATAATTTAAAAGAACAAATATATTAGGAATAAACTAAAATAGAGAAGTACTAAATTAATTTAATCTTTATGATCATTAAAAATTTAAAATTAATACTAAAGTTATCTATAGATATACAATTAAATAGATTTCCTACATTATTTGCAATAATAAAATTAAATAATTGTTGACTTTTAAGTAGGTTCATGATATCTTTTTTTTTGTGGATATGCATACTATCGTATATTGTTGAATACGGATCTGGAATCGGACGAATACCAAATGGCCGAAATGGATGTATCTGAATTTGTTTTTCTTTATCTGATTAATGGTACATAAAATTAAATTAGATTTAGTACTCTTCTAATTTAGTATAATCCTAATATATTTGTTTTTAAAATTATTTTAACACTTCAGCTTATTATCTATTGATGATGTCATACTAAATATTATTTTTATGTGCTATTCCCAACTATATTATTAAATAGAAATATAATATTTGTTTGTGGACCAAAGTGACACATTCTTACAAGTTTAGTGACCCAAAAATACACACTACTACACAAAATATTTACCGAGGCGGGCGAAACTGATTAACCGAGGCGGTTTTCGCAACCGCCTCGGACATGAGGTCACAGTAAATAGCAGTATTTTCCGAGGCGGTTGCTTGCCCGCCTCGGTTAATCGGACAGAAAAACAAAAAAAAGAAAAAACCCAACCCAAACCCTAATGGGCCTAGATATGGGTCTGGATGTACCGCCTAGCGCCCGCCCGCCGCCGGGGGGAGCAGCCCCCCCCAGCGTGGTGTCACCTTGACTGAGGGAGAGGGGCGCTCGTAGCCGGATCCAGCCCCGGATCTAGCTTCGCCGCCATCGCCGCAGCCGGATCTGGCCGGATCCGGTTCGCCGCCGCCGCTCCCCGCTGGGCGAGGAAGGGAGGTCCGCAAGGCCGGGAGAGGCTGGATCTGGGCGCTCCTTGGCCGGATCCGGAGCAAGAGGAGGTGAAGAAGTCGCCGGAGGGGAAGGCCGCGCCGCCGCCCGGGGGGGCCGCTTCCACGCTGGCCGGCCGGGCGGCGGCCCGCCCGCGCGCCCTGGTGGCCGCGCGCCGCCGGGGGGCCTCCACGCGCGGGCGCGGTGGCGGTGCTCGCTCCACGCACCGGCCCTTGGGGCGCGCGCCGCCCCGAGGGGGCCGCTCCACGCGCCGCCCGGCAGCCCCGGTGGTCGCGCCACCCGTGGCGGCGGCCGCCTGTGGAGGCCGAGCCCCAAGCTGGCCGCACCGCCTTGGTGGCCGCGCCGGGAAGCGCAGGAGGGAGGGAGCAGAGGGGAGTGGGAAGCGCAGGAGGGGAGGAAGACGCCGCCACCGCGCATCTTGCAGTGAGATGTGAGAGATGAGTGCATCCCAAACCCTAAGCCGTGCTTTTATACTCAGTCCAGCTATCGGGCCATGCCTGGGCTTTTTGGGCCTCGACAATATTAACCGAGGCGGATTTTACAAGAGAACCGCCTTGGAAAATTGGGGTATTTTTGGAGGCGGGCTCTTTTATAATAACCGCCTCCATTAATCAATTTTGCGAGACGGTTTTTTTAACTGTCTCGGTTAATGAAAAATGACTGCCTCGGTTAAACGATGCATTAACCGAGGTGGTTTTTTGGGTTGCCTGCCTCCGAGAGCAATTCCAAAGTGCCTCGTAAAAGATTTTTTGTAGTAGTGACATTTTCAGAGTTCGTTGACCTAAGTGACACATCTTTACAAGTTTAGGAACCCAAAAGTGCGTTTTCAGAGTTTGTGGACCTAAGTGACACACTCTTACAAGTTCGAGGGCAGTTGATACATTTAACTCTTTTTTAAGGTAACAATACAACTTACATTCATACTTATATTATTATGGCATTATAGTTTTCATGTTGCAAAATGCACACGTGTTTATGGAGATGCGGTGGAATTTATTCGTGGATTTTTTTGGCGCAGGAAAGAAATGGATATTGAGATTTGTTCTTGCCAATATAAAACATCATTGTAGCCGCATCACATAAAGATCTATACAACTGAATTTATGAGCCTGTGACGTCGCGCTCTTCGTGACTGTGCTTTTTGGATTAAATGTTATTTTAATGTTGGCATTTAATTTCACAATATTGTTATCTTATCATGCGATCCATGTGTTTTATAAAAGTTTAGCTATGCCGTAGCTACGTACGGGCACGCTACCTTGTTTATTACTAACTTTGATGATTTTCATGACCATCTACAAACTAGGGAAAGCACAACTTCTAGCAACATTTCGCTTTGCACTCCTCGTAGGTCCAGAAGTACATTAATGTTGGTAAACAACAGTACCCTCCAAGATCCTTAACGCACGAGCACCCCCGGATAGAAGGTTCTCGATCAACTATGTTGCTTGCTTCCCCCATCAAGGTCATAGTCATGCTTCTAGTGTTGCTGTCCTCTTTGGTTTTCCCTAACAATGACAGTTACATGTATAGCAATTTCATCAGAATAATCATTATATTCCATCAAAATAATCTCTATACGTGTATCTATTTAGTTCAAAAATAAATGGGTATGATTCATTGATTACCACTTATTATGTGCGCATGAAACACAAAGGATGCCAGGAAAACCATGGAAAGTAGGCAGAGTCCTTGGATGTTAATGTGTTTTGGGCACATCATAATGGATGATTGATGAGACCTAATACCAACAATGGGCTTGTTTTGATTGTGCCTGATATCAACCTTAGCGCCATATGCATGGCCAATATATATAGCGAAAATCCATGCATCTATGTATCTGTCTGTCTATTTGTCTCTCTTATCTATCTATCTATCTATCCACTGTTTGTCTGTTTATCTCTCTGTTATATCTATCTCTATATCCATTTCTCTATCCATCTATCTATTTATCTAGGGAACATATCTAGTGCAAACCAACTTCCCGTGCAAACCATGACAAAAAAAGTCGTCTAAATTCACCAAAAAATCACACACGTAGATGATATGATGATACACAACCTTGTGAAATATCTTGTCTAAACTCGATTTCATTTGTGAGATATAAAAATAATAAATTTCAAGCCAGAAAGCTATCCAAATGATTTGTTAGAAATTTGTTATATTTATATCTCACAAACGAAGTCAAGTTTGGACAAGAAATTTTACAAGGTTATATATCATCATATCATCTACATGTATGATTTTTTTGATGAATTTAGATGACTTTTACCGTGGTTTGCACGGGTTTTCACGGAAAGTTGGTTTCCACTAGATACATTCCCATCTATCTATCCATCCATCTAGCTAGCTAGCTATCTATCTATTTGTCAATCTACCTATCTGTTTGTCTACTTGTATATACTATCAGAAAATTTGCATGTCAGATAAAATTAAAATTTTACCTTACAATTAGTGTGAGATCAAGTGCAAAAAACATTGCTATTTAGAGCATTCAGATTGTGTCAAAATTTAGCTATTTCGGAGTTCCACTACTGAGTTCCACTACTAGTGCCTAGGTATTTAGAAGTGGGCGTCTTAGATTTCTGGAGGTCGGAAGGGCATCCACCTCTGCCTTAGTGCTACCATTAATTCTGTTTTATGGAGGCGGGTGCCATGACCATCTCGATTAATTTCATTAAGGGAGGCAGGCACCTAAAGACAATCGCTTCCATTAACAGATTAACAGGGTGGTGGTTCTAAGCCACCCGTCTCCGTTAACACATCAACAAATACAATTGTCCTAAGTGACTTGGCTCCATTAATTATACAGTTAGTAGCATTTAAGGTCCCTGCCTCTGTTAGTGCTTTAATTTGAATTTGAATTTTGTTTTCATAATCTTGTTTCCTACCATCTCATTTGAAATCCAATTTCACAATCTTGTTTTCCACCATCTCATTTAAATTTTATTATCTATTCAATCTGTTTTTGCATCTAAAGACATACTTAGAACCACCACTATCACCCAAATATGAGCAAGAGGGAGAGTAGTTATTCGTGTTGCAGATATATGGAAAATGGAATCAACCGTGTGAAGCAGTTCCTATCCAATTCTTGTAATGATGAAAAATAGAAACCGTTGTATATTGACCTTATGTAGTATGGACATCTAATAATATGATTATACAAGAGATTTGTAAGGAAAATGACAATTTTTAAAGAAGAAACTCTTATTAATCATGATTTAGTTAATTAGCTTATATTTTTCTCCAACTACGAATCAGAGAAATTATGTCTTTCTATTAGACCTTTCCATCATGGTGTTGCTCCAAGCAATCCCTTATGTCCTTAAAGCATTCATAAGTCCTCCTACAACAGAAAAATGGTTAGCATTGACACTATATTGTATATTTTAATTTACCTCAATGGAAAATGCGTCAAATTCATTGATTACCACTTATTATGTGAGCATGAATGACACATGATGCCAAGTACCATGGAAAGTATCAAGATTCTTTGGATGCTGGTGTAGCTGAGGAACTTCGCCATGATGATGCACAAAGTCTAGCTAATACTAACGATGTGTCATTATCGAACCCTACGCCACATGGCCAATATATATGCATTCCATATTATATATATCTGTCTGTCTATCTATCTGTCCCGATGTCTATCAATCTTACCTCTCCGTATCTATCTATCTCTCTATATTTAACTATAACCTCTACCCATAGTTGTCTATCTATCTATCTATCTATATTAACTATCTATCTATTTCTATTTATCAATTTGTCTGTGTTTCTCCCTATGTCTACTTATCTATCTTTCTATCTATGTGTCTTTCTGTGTATCTACTTTCTATGTTTGAATAAATAGATTCCCAAAGTTGTCTTGAAGCAAACTTTTCTTAAAAAAACTTTTACTGAATTTCTAGAAAAAATCATCAAGTTTATGACATAAAATTAGTTACATGCGAGCCATAATAACGCAGATTCCAGCCCCCTCAGCTTAGCATGCATGCATTTTAGGGTTCAGGGTTTACGGTTTACTGGGCGTTCCCCTAAATATAAAACAAATTTGATGTTTCTCTTTGGTCCAGTTTGTGATCTATGGAATTATATTTCTAGGCGTGGCTGAATTCTGAGTTGCCTCTAGTTTTGTCCTCAATTTCTAGAGACAGTTATAGACAGCAGCTTCTACAATTCTTTTATAGAGTAGAGTATGGAATCTAAACAGTCCATTTTAACTTTGAAATAAAATTAGTATATTGTGGCAACAAATTATGGAGCATCGAACATATGGAGTACACCATGTTCATATAATATGAAATATTCAGGCTTCATATGTTTGACAAAATTTCAATACATCCTTTCGATGAATATTCAGGCGTCAAAAATTCAAGTTGACAATGAACGCACTGATGCCGTGATGCATACATACAAGAGAACTGTAACGAGATGACAATTTCACATGATTTTTACAAGGTAGCAGGGTAGTATTGTTATCCAGTCCCTGCAGAACCCTCTCGTAATTCACAGAAAAAAAGCAGAACCCTCTCACATGCTGCAGCATAACATACCTTGCACTAAATATGTTGCCTTACGACGTCTATGGCATAACATCAAAAGGACACAAAAATGGCCAGTTTATGAAGTTTGTTGTGGAGGCAATCCAACTTAGTGATATAAGTAGATGCACGTCATAAGAAACGTCAGAGTGATTTTGTTACGCCACGCATTTTGGCACAGACAAAAGGGTTACAAATAAGAATAAAATGAGGATGGGGTTATTTTATAATATTATTCAGAAAATGGTAAAAAAATCTGAAAAAAATCCCTAGGTTCGGATCGGGGGAGTGCACAGGCAATTTTGATGCCGTGAGATGGTCGTGTCTTGCTTTCATCAGAGGCATGATGGATGGCCGAGCGCTCTCTATGTCCTTTGATGTTGAAATGGGGTTGTTAGATTATCTGTGTCTAATGGAGTTGAAGGCAAGTAAGTTCGGCCAAAGCTGAGAAGACTAGGTGGAAGTAGTGTCATGCCTGTGATATTTGCTTGGCATCCCGTTATGGCGTGGCCACATTCGCATTTGAGATAGTTGTCTTGGCCTTTTAGGCTAGAGAGTCTATATGACAATGATTTTTGCTCAGATGATAGTACTAACAACGATACCCTGCCCGATCAAATGATTCAACAACTCAACACTTAGACATGCACATGATTTTTATAATGCAATGTCGTCAACATATTCTAAACCCACTTTCTCCTATTCACACAATGTCAAAATTGTGGCCGTGAAAAAATAATCTGGCATTGCAACTCGATAATGTTCATTTTACTGATGTTTAAGACAGCTAACGGCATGGTATTAAGTCAGAAAGAGACATATAATAGCACATTTATGGAAAAAAAATCCTTGCTAAACAAAACTTTTATATACATCCTTTTTCTTCTCTAGCTAATTATACCAAAAAAATATCATTTGGGGTCACGATGTAATAGTTTTTGTAGTTTCTGCATTTGGTGTCATAGTTCTTAATATTTTCTGCAATAGACTTGTTAAAACTTAAATTGGTTTAATTTAGGACAAAATTAGAATGATTTATTTCTTAGAGGGAGAGAGTAGTTATTCGTGTTACAGCTATAAGGAAAATGGCATCGCCCATCAAGGTGTTACTACCCAATTCATCAAGGTGTTACTACCCAATTCTGGAAAACATGGCAAATAGAAACCATTATAGATGGCTGCTAATTGCCCGTCAAAGTGTTACTTTCTGGAAAACATGGAAAATAGAAACCATTAAGATGGTTGTTATGTAGTATGGAGAGCCAATATGGTATACAAGAGATTTGTAAGGACGATGACAAATTTTTTAAACAAGAAACTCTTATTAATCATGATTTTGTTAAGTAGCTTATATTTATCCTCTTACATGCTGGAATTGGTAGAACATTTTTCTGATCTCCAACTATGACATGGAGAAAGCATGTCTTTTTATTACACATGTCCACCTTGGCAGTTCTTCAAGCACTCCTTTATGTCATGATAGCACTGTAGGGTGAGTTTGCAGCAGTACTCTAGAGCTTGCAGGTAGCACAATAAATATTTATTATCTCCAATTATCTTTATTGTTGTCCTCATCATGGTCATCGTCGCACTCCTAGCATTGCTATCCTCTTTTGTTTCCCCTAAGATCATTCAAATTACAAGCAATATGGTTAGAATAAATATTATATGTATATCTTTTTAATTGGCTTCAATGGAAAATGGGCCAATTCATTGATTACCACTTATTGTTTGTGCTTGAATGACACATGATGCCAGAAGTAGCATGCAAAGCATCAAGAGTCCTTGGACGCCGGTGTAGTTGAGGAACTTAGCCAGGGGAGATGGATAGGATCTATTAAAAATGGGAGATGGATAGGATCTATTAAAAATAACACTGTTTTATTATTGAACGCTGCACTACAAATAACATTTTTTATTACTGAACGCTGCACCATATGGCCAATATATATATGCAGCCCATGCTCTCGTCTGTCTGTCTATTTGTTTGTCGGTCGTCTATCTATCTATCTAACTATCTAAATTATGACTATCAATCTTAACATCTTCCTGCCGTCTATCTATCAATTAATATTACCATTATCTATCTATCAATGTTTGTTTATATATCTATCTATCTCTATTTTTGTGTATTTTTGTCTACCTATCTCTCTCTATCTATCCTTGTTCATTTATATCTATCTATCTATCTATCTGTCTCATGTCTGTCTGTCTGTCTGTCTATCCGTAGGTCTATTTTTCAGTCTGCAGAAGCTGGGGCGTTGGCCCAGGAGGATGGCAAAGCCCAATCCAAAGACTACCGGCCCACAGTGGTCCAAGTAAAGAATGTTTAGCTCTTAGCTGTGAGAGAGGGCAGGAAATTTGTAATCCAAAAAGCTAAACCTTCTGAAGAATAATCATTCCTCACTTTCCCTTGTTCTTCTCCCCCCAATTTCTCTTCCCTAGGATTCTGCTGCTAACAGATATGAGGTCGACGCACACGTGAGATAGTTATCTTGGCCTTTTAGGCTAAAGCGTAGTCTATTTCAGAGGATTGGGCTCAGAGGATAGTACTAACAATGATTCCCTACCAGGTCATACAATTCAACAACTCAACACTCAGATATGCACATGAATTTTATTTAATGCAATTTTAAAACATTTTCTAAACCAGATTGCTCCTAATCACAAAGGTTAAAATTCTGGTTGTGAATTGAAAAATAAAACTGGCTTTATAACTCGATAAAGTTCATTTTAATGGTTTGTCATATATAGTTCGTAATATTTTCCACAACAAACTGGGACAAACTTAAATTGGTTCAATTTAGGACAAAACTAAAATGATTTATTTCTTAGAGTGAGAGAGTAGTTTTCCTGTTACAGATATATGGAAAATGACAATTAGAAACCATTATGACTATACATGTGATTAGTATAAGAATGATGACAACATTTTTAAACAATAAACTCTTATAAATCATGATTTCATTATAAGTAGCTCATGTTATCCTTTGGTACAAGCATGAATTGGAAGAACATTATTTTTCTGATCTCCAACTACGACTCGGAGAAAGCATATCCTTTTACCATGTGCATTGCTCCAAGCACTCCTCTATGTCCTTATAGAACTTTTTGGTCCTTTTGCAGTAGTACCCTTGACCTTTGAAACCGCACAATACATCACTATTATTATCTACAATTATCTTTCTTGTTGCCCACATCGTGGTCATCTTTGTGGTCCTAGTGTTGCTAACCTCTTTGGTTTCCCCTAATAAAGATCATTAAATTACAAGCAATATGGTTAGAATTAATACTATATGTATATATAGTTTTAACTTGCCTCAATGGAAAGTGGGTCAAATTCATTGATTACCACTTATTATGTTTGCATGAATGACACATGATGCCAGAAGTACCATGTAAAGCATCAAGAGCCGTTGGACGCTGGTGTAGTTAAGGAACTTCGCCATGGGTGATGGATAGGATCTAATACTAACAATGTGTTATTATTGAATGCTACACCATATAGCCAATATTTATATGCACCCCGGCCCACTCTGTCCGTCTACTATCTATCTATCTATCTAACCATCCACCCATGTTTAGCTATCAATTTTACCATTATGTATCTATCAATCTTTATTTATCTACCTATCTCGGTTTATCTATATATCTGTCTATCACTACCTATATATATATTTATCTATCTATATGTCTGTCCATTGTCTATCTATATGTCTATTTATTTGTTTGTCGGTCAGTCGAACGTCAGTCATAGGCTCTTGGGAAATTCTCACATTAATTATTGAAAATTCTGTTAATCATCAATTTTCACTATCAGAATTGTGAATTACCTTGAGTGTCCAAAACCGCCAAGAAAACTGGCTAAACCAACAAGGAAATTATATATTCTTGGCTACAAATCAGGCAAATTCCATCAAGGATAAAGGATAAGAAAAATTGTTTTGCTTGACGATTTTGGCATGATGATTGCTTTATTAGAGCCTAGCTTTCAGTCAGTAAGTCAGTCATATATAGTCTCTTAGCAAATATTCTTACATTAATTAATGAAATTTCTCTTAATCATCAATTTATTAGTGTAAGACCGAAAGTGCTACTAGAATTCAGGAAACCTTGTAAACACAAATATATCATGAAACACGAAAATATGCAAGTTTCCTTTTCAAACTTGGCGGCAACAAAAAAAAATATTTTGAAATATTATTTTTAAAAATAAAAAAAATCAGTGATGATCTTGGAACGTGGGGGAGCAATAAGGAAGTATTCACTTTTCTTCCTCATTAGCTGGAGGATGTCGAAGGAGAGGAACTCGAGAACTTTCAACAATATTGTGCTGGCGTCGACAGAGTTAGTTTCCCAGATAGTGGACGAGGCGAATGAGTTGTGCCTGGCAGGCTTCAGGCACCTGAGGTCGCTGTTAGCGCCATGGTGATGGCCGGGGTATCTTAGTCGCAAAATTAGATCATATAATTACAATCTCGTGCGCTCGTTGGTGTTCTGTGTGTCGGATCTAGTAATCTTAGGATTACTATACCAGCGTTTGTCTGTAACTTTTCTACTTCTACTTAACTAGTATAGTGTCCATGCTAATGCTACGGTTTCATTTTAGAGATGTACATTAAAATAACTAAATGTTACGGTAACAAAAATCTGTCCTCGGTAAAATAACGTTGTGATACAAAAAAGACTATGTTTCTCAAAAAATAAATTAAATAGTGAGATGGGTTAAGATTCATGACAAAATAGTAACATTGTAATAATACGGTACAACTTCCGTCCGGACGTCCGGACCGACGCGCGCATCCGGACGCCTGTGCCCGCTCTACCGCGCGTGCACCTCACTCATGCTCGCCCATGTGCTTGGCCGCTCCTCCCGCTTCCCTGTACTGCCGTGCTCGCGCATGTGCTCGGCCTCTCCCCTCGTGCATGTGCTTGCCGTGTAGGCGAGAAAACATCACTAGAAAAACTAATTCAGGCTGGCCACATGACAGATCAGCAGCACTCAACCGATCTACTTTGCAACATCAGATGTAACTCTTGCAACAAACAAAAAGATGGCAGATGAAACATTTAAAACATGAGTCTGAAACACTTACAAACAATATTGCAAAAATATACAAAACATCCACATAAAACACTTTTAACATATGTTTGGAGCAACTTGGGAGGCCAGGGGCAAGGTGCGGCGCCGTCATGCTGGAGAAGGTCGTTATGGGCGGCCCCAGCGATGGAGAAGGCGAGCAGTGGCACGAGCAGCAGCTGGGGGCAGGAGGCTTGAGCGCAGAGCAGCAGCAGGGGAGCAGCGGCGCACGTGCAGGCAGAGCACTGGCAGGTGCAGCGGAGGATGCGGGCGCAGCGGCAGGAGCAGCGAGCATGTGGGCAGCAGGAGCAGGGCGCGCTGAGGATATTGGCACTGGGCAAGGAAGCGGGTGGATGGGAGTGAGCGGTGGAGAGGAGGAACGAGTGGACAAGAGCGGATGATGCTAGCATCAAGTGGACTGGTGCCACGTCCAGAAACGGACGAACGTTCGCGTCATATTATTACCGTAAATAATATCAGAACTATTGTATCTTTTCAAACCACCTAAATCCTGACTTAAAAACAACCTAAATCCTTAGTGCATTCCATCCTGTATGAATTGTTACACTTCACCAATGACATGTTTTGAGCGCCAGAGAATAAAACCCTTAATTTTAATGGAGACAATTTAAAAGATGATATATACATCGGTAACAAAGTGTAGATGTGGTATGTTCAAGGATTCATTAAAACAACGACACATAGAGTTATATATATATATATATATATATATATATATATATATATATATATATATATATATATATATATATAGGAAATTCCATCCTATTATATATTAACACTGCTCTCATTTGAAATGCTTTGATAACTTGAAAGGACACATAAAAGAGTTAGAACTACAATAAATATATTTTCTCTCCTTTTCTTTTAAAAGGTAGCCCTTGTAATTTAACTGGCGATATGACCTGAACTACTAGCTATAGATTACCTCATTGGTCAGTAGTCACACTAATAAGGTTGTGGGTGGCAAATTAAAAATGATTGTGTACCTCACTACCTCATGCAGACGTATCACCTGCACTGTGATCTTCATGTGGGCACAACTATTTTATCAACACAAACAATTCATAGAGCTTATTCCTAGGAAATAATTCATAGTTACATGCTTGTTCTTTCTTCTAAGGCCAAAAGAAAATTTTCTATTTACTTACAACACCTGACTTCCGAAGCCAAGATAAGAAGCCATGACACAGTTTTAGTTGACTTACATAGAATTTATTTATTTATTCTGAAATACGGAGACTACATAAAATTTCCACCCCCTTACATGCCATCGACACCAGGCTTATACATATCTATAAGCTACACTAAGACCCCTAAAGTTGTGCTGGTTTGACAGAATAAGCAGAGTGATTTTACTAACAGACCTGACTTCACGTGCGCCATGTGTGCTTGAGCTAGTATTTTCGATATATAGAAGATCAATAGACACGCTGTCAAATGGGCAGCCGGCCGGCGGCGGGGCAATGGAACACGACACCATGTAGATTGGAGTACAAAACCAAGGCAGCGGCAAACCATATAGAGTGGAGTACGTACCTCGTCGCTACGTGGCCGCCGCGGCTCGGTCGATCAATTACTCTGGAACGGCAATGGAGGACACGATCGGCGATGGAGGAGAGACCGCAGGGCTAGCGGGATGTGAGAGATGGCGGCGAGATAGCCACGGAGGACACGGCGGCGCTTCGTATTTCCGAGATTTCTTTCTCGTGATGCGGGGCGCGAGGGGCGGTTGACGTGATGAGGGCGTGTGGGGCTGCGTGAGTTTGAAGGGGTGTGGTGAGTTTGAAGCGCATCAAACTTTGATTGACAGCCATCGTATCATGTTTAGTTGTTTGTTTAGCCATTGATTTTAATGAAGACGATTTGTTGTGTGCAGTTTTTTAGGTGCATGAAGTTTTGAGCTCTCAGCGGGGGATATTTTTCTTGATGAATCTAAAATGATTTAAGCCTTCAATTATAGTATAGATAATATAGATGAAAAACGTACTTAGAAATGGTCGCGAAAATAAGATTGCCGCGTCGTCTTGGTTCCATCGGATGCTCGATAGACAACCCAAGGTTTTCTATGTTCCTCTGACATCAAAGGCGGAACCAGGGGGCGGCAAGAGCCATGCCCCCCACCCCAAAAAACAATGAATTTCCATGGAAAAAATAATTTTTTTATCAAAAAATCAATAAAAATTCAATTTTGCATCAAGAATTCAATATAAATTTAATTTTTCATCTAAAAATTCAATAGAAATCTAATTTTTCATCAAAAAATCAATGATATATCATAAAAAAATCTCCTTTCACCTATTTACGATGTATCATCTATTGCTTGGCTCCCCTTATTCAAGAGCGCTTGGTTCCGCCACTATCCGACATATATATATATATATATATATATATATATATATATATATATATATATATATATATATATATATATATATATATATGTTAGATGATCTGAGTGTCTACCATATCGGAGGACAAGTATGCTCGGCAAATTAAGCTGATGATGAGCAGACTAGGCGGAAGTTTTACCATCAAGTTATGCATGGTGGTCGTGTTTGACTTGACTCAGAGATAAAGATATGATGAGGTCAAGATTTATTTTGTTATGTGTTTTATGTATGATTGATTAGGTAGAACATCTTCACGACTTCCATACACTTACGTGCGAACTTCATGATTTCCATCTAACTTGAGAAAGCACGGCCTCTTGCTTGTTTGCCTTTTTCAGCGCGGTATATCAACCCATACAATTTACTAGGCACTCGTCCAAGGTCCCATAATACACCATATTATTTAGGCACAAGTACCAATAAGTAGCCTTAATGCACTTCCCCCATAAAGTTGTCTACCTTCTCCAATAATGTTGCTGCTGCCGTCATGCGTAGTCATTGTCATGCTCCTAGTGTCACTATCCTCTTTCGTTTGCCCTGATTTGATAAGTCAAATTACATGCGATTTCATGAGAACGAACGCTGCTGCATCTATTTACCCAAAATAAAATTAGTCTAATTTTTGTAATTCATTGATTACCGTTTATTGCACGTGCATGAAGAACAGAGAAGGATGCCAAAAGAACAAACAGCCAGAGTGCTTGGATGCCGGTGTGCTTCACAAACATCGCCATGGGTGGTGGAGCGAGAACCATGTGTTGGTCAGAATGTGTCTAATATTAACTGATGCGCCATGATTAATATATAAATAAATACACTCCACGATCAATAGATATTTGTCTATCTATCTCCCTCCGTCTCTAAATAATTGTTTTATTTTGTACCACAAGTTTGACTAGATTTATAAAAAATACATATAATATTTTTATCACCAAATAAAGTTATTATAAAAATAGATTCAAAGATCTATCTAATCTAATCTAATAATATTAATTTTGTACCATAAATATTTTGACAAGCGAAAACGACAATTACTTAGAGACAAAGAGAGTATTTATCTATATTTAGTCTATCTATTGGTCTACCTATCTATCCATAGATTTGTCTATCTATCTTGCCTCTGTTTGGGTATGTCTGTCTATCCGCCTCCGTTCTCTATCTGTGCAAGTTTGGACTAAGACACCGTGCAAGTAGAGGTCGAAGGAGAAGCTGATGTGGGGAGGCCACATGTCATTGAGTGGAGGAAAAGAAAAAAAAAAGCAGCAGGAGTATTTTGAGACATACAAGAATACAACACGATCCTAACAACGGTGTTGAATACTCTATTAGTCTCATCTCATAAAAAACAATTGCCATAGAACTTATGCTAGAGTATATAAAATAGGGCAATATCTCAAATAAGTTTGTTATAAAAATATATTCAAAAAATCTATCCTGTTATCCTAATTATGCCTATATATTAATATATATATATATAGTTCAAATTAAAGATTATGACCTTTTAGGAAACGAGAATAATTTTTTAAAGGACGGAGCGAGTACATAAAAAATAACACTATTCAAGCTGAAGAATAATTATAACTAGGAAATATGCCCGTGCGTTGCAACGGGGTGAAAAGTCATTAAAAAATTATAGAAAACAGTGATATAGTGCATATCTATTTATGTTTTATTCTTTCTATTAATTTTGAAATATAACTTTTTTTATGAGACAGCATCCATATAATCAGTTAAGGTTGGCAATAGTATCGTAGTATCTTATTATAAATTTTTCGATTTTTTCTGCTACAAAGTACATAAATATTTACTTATCAATGTATAATAACTTTCATTTTCAAATTATCCAATTGTTTTATTGTAGTTGGACTGACTCAGTGATATATTGATAATAAATTTTATCTTTAATCATAATTGCAACAAAAACTTAACTATTGAAATCATTGTTTGTTAGGAAATTTATGTTTATTTATGGGAATAGCATAAGAAAGAAGTACTCATCTAAGATCCTTAAAAAAAGGCAAACCTGGGGTGGTGTAAAACTGAGCATCAGACAAGGAAAAAAAGGAGCTAAACAAACCAGAAACAGACGGGGTGAATGGGTGGCACTGGACGTCGAGGGCATAGCCATCGCCGTCGGTGCCTAGCTAGCGGCTCTTCTTGGCTTGCGGATACCTCGACGAAGGCACGGACTCGTAAATCGGTACCGCTGGACGTTGATGGCGTCGCCGCGCAGCCCAGCGGTTCTCGTTCGCTGACCTACGTTCTCGACGACGATGGCCAGCCCGTCGCACATAACGGTGTGCGCCATGGGTCTGTCGTCTTCCTCAACCTCCGTCTCCACGCGCGTCGATGCCTCGTTGCAGCACATATATACTCGCTGCTCATAGAAATATTGTACGTTGTCCATAAGTTTGGGTACACGCCACACATTTATCTGATCATTTCATCGACACGAAAAGCAGGAGACGTGTAGTGTGCAACCGCGGCTAGCAGAACCAGTCACTAAGCCAACTATCGTATGTGTGCAACAGCAGCTAATGATGCACTTCGGTAGACGCACAGCACAGACGGTGACCATTGCCACGTACGATCGAGTCCGCGACAGACGGTACTAAGGAGGCTGTGAAGACCACGATGCCGTCGGTGTGGCAGCGGTGACTCCACAGATCCTGTCATGGCTGCACAGGGACATGTGTGGATGGCCTAACACAACACTGATCAAGTTTCTGTTGCAGGACGAGACGTGTCCGTTCTTGCTTTGGTCTCTGGTCAACGCGTTCAGGATGTGCTTGGGCGTGAGCTGTCAGGCCATGCTGTAGTCGTCGGAGCCGCGCTGGCGTGGTGAGCGTACACGTTCCCGATGACGAGTGCAGCCATCGCGACGTATGTGTACACGCGGTGCGCGGTGACCAACGTGCTCACCCAGGCGTTGCCGTGGTGCTGTCTAGGGTGGCGTTCGTCACTGTCGCTGGCGTGTTGCTGACCACCATGTACTGCGTGTTCGCGTGTAAGGATGACGTGTAAATCGCCATCACGTAGCGGCCCAATGTAAGGCCAAGTTTGGTAAGATCTTGGAGCACTTCCATGTCTGTGCCTCCGGTGACGGCGTTGAGGACCTTGTCTTCGTCATCTATATATATGCACGGCAACGGCGGCGGATCCAACACCAACAGCGCCGGCTAGTCGCCATCGCCCATGGCGCGTGACTGCCGCAAAGTAGTGTCGTAGGCCACCGTCGATCATCTCTTAACAGTTCTGATATATTTGTATATGTACAGGCTTATTGGAAGCACTGCGTGCCGGTTCATGCGGACTGACTTCTTGCACGAGAGCTTGGCATGTTCTTTTTTCTCTCCCAAGTTGAAACGCACGTTCCTATAGATTATTCGATGCTTGCCCCATAGTTTTGGTTTTCCGATTCTGCTTTCCTTTTTAATTTATTTGCCTCTTGTTTTAATTTCCGGTTCCATCTCATGCATGTACATGCCGTTAGTTTTCGTTTTTTTTGCGTTTCCTCTTTGTAACTTCTTACAAGAGATCTATTCGGATTAATATTCATAGGTAATACGTTTTGGAACTAAACTCATCTACATCACAGAGTTAATAAAGGCCATACCAAAGTAATAGACTGAATTTTTGTCTTTTTATTATTATATTAAGCATCTCCAACAACTTGGTATTTCAATTTGCTATCCTTATTTTTTTGGCAAAATCACAAAAAACTCTCTCCAACAACTCCTCAAATCAACTCCTCATTTATCCCAAGTTGCTATTCTTTCCTCCCGCACGCAGATATATGCGCGCGCGGACACGACTTGCTATCGAGCTTTTAGAAAAGGTGGAAGGGTGAAAAAATAATTTTGTTTCTGCTTCAGGGTTCCTGATGTAAGTTTTCAAGAGGTGGAAGGATATAAATATAATTTGTTTCTGTCTCAGGGTTCCTGATGTAAGTTTGATCTGTGCTTGGCAAGTGAATTATACCAAACTATTGGAGAGGGACTCTTTTTTTTTTTTGCTATATATTTTTAGAGAGTTGCCAAATCACAAGATTTGCCAAGTAAATTTTGGTAAACTCTTGAAGATGCTTGCTTGGAGAGAAATCGGTTTGGTTTCTGAGTAGGATTGGCACTGGACACGGGAGAAATTATTTTAGAGAAACTCTATCAAATTTCTGTTCTTACAAAAAATCGTTTAATATTAATTAGAAGAGAATTGGATTCCTATTATGTCACTACTTAGGATCCATAAATCTATTTGTATTATGGTTCTTATACCTATCCAAGTTACACTAAAAATCTTGACATATGTCATTATAAATAAAATATGCAAGCTGTAGATAGCCAAACATATACCCAACTTCTTTATTCACGGAGTTAGTTAGAGGGAGGTGGACGAAAAAAGATGGGCTAAAATTTAGGTAGAGATTATTATTATTATAGGTAGAGAAGAGAATAGAGATTAAAAGGTAAATTGTGTTTCTACGAACTTACAAAATTACAATAGTACCCATAAAAAAGACTTTAACAAAAGAGTCGGAAAAAAAAACTGTCTACTGCACGTCCAATCCCCCACCCACCCGACCGTCGCGGCCGCCTCCACCACGCCGTACGCCCGCCGCCGCCGCCTCCACCGCGCCATCCGCGCGACCGCTAGGCAATCTGCCACTTCCGCTCTGCTCGACGGCTCCACCACGCCTCCACGTACCATTCCACTCGTAGACTCGGGTACACGCACATTCTACAGTATCCGGCTCCGGCAGATTTCGAGGTTTCTACTTTCTAGTCATCTATCGTCTGCCTTCTTTCCTTCATCGATCAAGTTATTTCTCTCCCACGCATCCGCGAATCTGTGGTTTCTAATTGTGGCCGATTGTTTAATCCTTCTCCTTACTTTGGGCAGACTTTGCAGTCAACCTCCTTGAAGCGGATCTCAACAAGATTGTACTTGCGAGCAAAGCTTCTGTTGGCCTGAGGTGGTTTTGTTCTTGAATCAACTACCGGACTCGATTTGTCTCGATGCTAACAATGCTTCCTCGAGTGCACCCCACATGTTCGACGGCATGTCTCTGACTGAGGTCGTCCAACAAGAAGATCCGCCTATGGACACGCCCAGCAGTAAGAGTGTGAGAGCGATGGACGCCGGAGATAGGATCAGCGGCCTCTCCGATGAACTGCTCCACCATGCCATGTCCTTCTTGCCCGCAAGGGATGTCGTGCGCACGTGTGTGCTGTCGACTAGGTGGCGCCACCTATGGGTATCTGCGCCGTGCCTCAATGTCGACACCAGGGATTTCATCAACCAGAGAAGTTTCATCAAGTTTGTGAGTTCCTTGCTTCTGAGTCGTGGTTGCAGACCTCTGGATTCGTTCAGGCTGGACGCCAATGGGCCTGGCATCTTTCTTGAGAATTTCCGTGACCCTGCCTTCCTATGGATCTGCCATGCCTTGAGGAGCAATGTTCATACACTAAGCATTATGGATCATGAGCCGAAACATAATTACGATTACGAAGCGGACTCGGACTGGGAAGGGGGAAAGCGAAGAGACACCTGATGCCTTCAGGCTTTAGCCACTGTCCCTTCATGTCATTGTACTTGAAAAAATTGCATCTCCGTGGTGTTTGTGTGGACAAATGCTTTGCAAAGAATCTATTTTCTGGCTGCACAGCATTGGAAGACCTAGATATGATAAACTGTGTGATCCTTGCCACCGAATTTTCCTGTGCCACATTGAAGAGGCTGAGGATTGACAATCATGGTTTCTGGAGGAAGCAAGTGTATGACTATGGTCTATGGAGACATTGTGATAAACATGCCTAGTCTCGTCTCACTTCACATTGGAGCACTTTGTGCAATGCTCTCTATTGTGGATGTTCGGTCATTGATAACAGCCTCAGTTTGCTTGTATGTTCCGGGGTCTACATTTACTGGTAAATGCAACATTCTTGGTGCTCTTTCAAGTGTGAAGGACTTGGAGTTGCTGTTTCCATTGTGTATGGTATGATTTATATAAAACTGCGACACTTGCAGCTACACCTTTTTTTGTTTCTGTTCTTTAGCAGTAGCAAGGTTTTTCTCACAAGTTTTTCATGTTAATAGCTATTTTGTATGTACTGACTTTACAGGTAGGGAAGTATGGATTGCAAAGTGATGTCCAGTCGTTGTGTCGAGTGGAGTTTGCCAATTTGACAACTTTGTCCATCAGTGATTGGTGTTTACATGACAACTGCAAAGTGCTGCTATATATACTTGAGCATTCAACAAATCTAGTGGAACTGACTCTGAAGATGACAGAGGTATTTTTCTCGTGATGATCCTGCACTTTGCCACAGCAAGCTATATACATTAGGTCAATTTCATCAACGCAACTTGTGGTAATAAGTGACATGTACTTAGTTTATTTTTGTTCTTCTTGGCAGCCTTTTGGTAGTAAACATTTGGAATTGTCTCATAGCATTGCTGCTTTAGCTTCCCCATTCAAAGAAACAATGAGACCTTTCCATTGCAAGAAGCTCAAGAAAGTTGAAATCAACTGCCCACATGGCGACCGAGCAGTGGGAATCCTGGTGACAATACTTTTGACCAGAATAATATCACCCCTGAAATTAGTATTAAAGCCGTCTTCAGGTATTCCATGATAAGTTTCTTGTTCCCTTGAAAATTTTCATCTGAATTTTTTACAGTTTATTTTGGAGTGAATCAAAAGGTGTTGTTTTCAGTTTTCACTTACTCTGGCTTGACATGTAGGGAAGCTGCCTATTTATCCAACAAATGGATGAGTTTGGGCTAGTGCTTAGAAGATTTGTTTGCCTTATCACACACCTTTGGACGACTGTAGATTGTAGTTTTGAGGATGAACAGCTGCCAGCATGCAGCGCCAATGGTTCTCTCCAAGACTGCTCTCTCCTCACAGAGAGCTTTTGCTTGTCACTGTCGTGTTCTATGATGCTGTCTGCCTTTCTAATTGATGCTTCAACTTCAATGTACTATGCCCAGAGATTGCACATTGCGTTACACCCCTTAATCTGTTGTTTTCCTCGAAACTCTTCTCTATTATGTTGTGGACGATGCACAAGCCTGGTAGAAGCATTGTATTCGATTAGCAAGTGTTTGTGTGCTATACTGCTATAGATGTTTCGATTCAGCTTGTGGTCAAATACTATGCAGCCTTGCACATGTTGATTGCTGATGAGCTTGCAGGAGATGTTTATCGTGGTGGTTTAACAGCTTCAAAAGGTTGATTGCAGTTTGTTTGTGATGATGCACTGGAGCATACACGCTTCTTCAGAACTCCTTCATTTCTTTGTGGATCAAATTGAATTATTTGTGTTGGCACATATTCGTGCGAAAACCAATTCTTATATTCTCAGTTGCTGGTAACAAGATTACATCTTTAATTAACCATTATCTTTATTACATGCCTCCTTCAAGTTTCTCCAACAGCACGGTTGACGATGGAACCATGCATGGACTGGGAGACCTCAACGGCTGGAGGCTGGAGGCTGGAGGCCGGAGGCCGGAGGCTGGAGGCTGGAGGGCTGCAGCCAACCTTGCAGGGGCAGTTTTTGACGCACTCCGTCAGGTGTGACCAGCACTTGTTGTCTTTGCTGCAGCAGAAAATATCCGTGTCATGGACTTTCTGGTTGTAGTGACATCCATTGAAAATGTCCTTCTTGTGCCTCTTGCCTTCTTCAGTGCTCTGACCTTAAAACATCATAAAGAGATATAAGAAAAAAATTGATAATCGGCAATTACAAACGAAAAAAAAATAAACACAAATGAGATTGATAAGTTTAGTTACCGCTGATGGGTGCAGGAATGACAGAGAATGCCCAGGAGAAGCAATGCAAGCAGCAGGAGTCCTTGGCTGCTGGCTGCTGCTACTCTTCACAAATGTCACCATCCTCACTGACGATCAAATGTTTTTAGTTTTTCTCTAATTAAGTTGACTGGTGAGTGTTTGGGAAGTGGTTGCTCCTAGGGTTGATATATATACCTATATATAGTGATACAGAGCAGGAAAAATTAGCATGAGGTCAGTGCTTGCTATCCTGTGGACTCCTTTTATTTAGGGAATATTGTGTTCTTAAAGTTAATTGTGATTTTGCCCCTATTTTTTTAATTTTATGTTTTGACCCCCTGTTATTTTGAATTGAAAGGTCCGTTTGCCCCTACTTTCAACTTCCGTCAGGTGACCAGGGATTAAACAAATTAAAAAAATCAGAATCTCAAAAACCAAGTCCAAATGACCATAGTGCCCCTTATCCTTTTCTTCTCATCCCGCACGCACGGAAAGGAAATCTCGGACGGCATCGAGAGGGGCTTCGCGAGCTGGACTTCCAGTGGCCGGCGGCAGAAGCCAAGGCGAGGTCGCGGATCCAGAAGCGAAGGGCGAGCGGGCTTTCTTCTCTGCTGCGTCTCCAGGGCAAGGCGCGGGGTGCGGGGAGGCCGCGGCTCCCGTCCAGCCAAGGGTCAGCGCGCATGCCTGCCGGCACCTAGCCGCGGCTCTAAGCGGCAACCGCATGCAGGTCCACGCGTCCGCCCATCTCTCCAATCGATGAACATGGAAGAGCAAAGATGTTTTCAGCAAACCCTAACCCTTCTATACTGTTCTTTTTTCTTTTCCAGAATGACCGCATTGTCGATGAACATGTTGACATGCTATATGGGAGACCTAGAACTGAAGTTTCTCTATTATTGTTGTCATGTGTATTATATGTGTTTCGTATTGTTGTCATAATAGTACCAAAATACAGCTGAGTTGCGGCCGAAATTTTGATTTTTTTTTTCAATAATAAATCTGAATTAAAATAATTGCCAAAATTTTGAATAAATCTGAATTAAAATAATTACAAGTTGTATCAAATATATTTCACCGAATTTTTTATTACATTATTACTGTCTAATTTTTAGTAAGGGTAAAATCACAAATAGACATAAGAAATAGGGGCAAAATTTCATGGGCATTTTTGTCCTTTTGTCCCAAATTTAACACCATTAGGAGAGGATGACAAAGTAGGGGTAAACTGATGCTTCATTTTAAAATCATAGGGGTAAATTCACAAAGTCAAAAAAATAAGGGTAAAATCATAATCTCAATACAAAATAGGGGTAAAAATGGAAGAGCCCTTATTATTTATTGCCAAAATTAAAGCTTCAATTCCACTGCTAAACATGGCAGATATATGCTCATTTAATTATCTAACGTTTATTCATATACTTCCAGTAAGTTGATTGACAAATGAAGAGAAAACTATTAGCTGCCATTTTATTATGGGCATATTTATTATCTTCTACTACTCCCTCTATTCCAAATTATAAATCGCTTTGACTTTTTCTGGATGTACCAAAAAGTCAAAACGACTTATAATTTGAAAAGGAAGGAGAATTTCCATAACATAGCAAAACCCATTATCATCCTATTATATATATGACCTCTATCTTTTCATTCCAGTTATCCACAGTTATCCCTCACTAGCTAGAATTATAATGAGACCTTTACCTAGGCGCACTACTAAAAAATCAAAATTCCATAGTTGGTACCAAAAAAGATGTACTACCTAATGGACATTGCCAATTTTTTCCCATGACCATCTGTTAGGGTCAACGTCCGTTTTCATTACCTTCTGTTAGGGTCAACGTCCGTTTTCATAGAATTAGACTTCCCATCTTTCTCAAAATGGTGATTTTGCCACCTCCTCCATAGACGCATCCCTGTGGTCAATTGTAGACATTCTGCTAGAGTGCTAGTATAATAACAAAGGTAAAATTTATAGAATTTTGATTGTTATAGGTGCACATATAATTTTGATTTTTTTTTGGAGCACAGGTAAAAAAGTCTATATTATAATAGCGCTATCCTTGTCAACAGATCATATCATTCATTAACATTCATTTTGTTGTCCGTATTCTAGAGAGCCATATCATCCACTAGTATTAATTTATGGTAGTGTATCTCCATACTAATCAACCAAATAAGCTAAGAATTATAGATCCAAACTATATGTAGGGATTTTTATATTTTATTTTAGGCCTTAGTTGACACAGTTCAGCTCAGCTTTATTAGTATAGTTTCTTTTTTCTTTCGTTACATAAGCAGTTCTACTGGTGAAGCTAAAGCTTTTTTATAAACTGTTTAGCTAAACTGCTCTCGGTGTCAAGCTCATTAAACTTGCTCTCACAATTCCACACAGCGTTCTAACAAACTGAGTTGAAGCAGGGAGAAACAATTATTTTTAGCTTCATCCCACACTAATCCCTTGTAGAAACATGCTTTAAGAAGCTTCACATGTGAAGCTGTTTGAAAAAATGCCCGTTAGCACAAAACAACTTTAAACTGCTAGCTTGTGAAGCTGCTAAAGAAGTGTCATTTGGGATCTTAGTAGGCCACTCTCTGCTTTCACCGTTAAAGACAACGCTAAAAGATTAACACACCATTCTTTTTTTTGCCATACATTTCGATTTGATATTTATTTGGAAATTTCATCATATTATATGGGCTTAGCCCACATTATCAATTCCAAACAAGTGACGTGCTTTTCTCTTTAAAATATCATTTTGTATGCTCTTGCCCATTTCATTTCGAAATTGCCGAAGTCCACTCCGGCCGCCTCATCCTCTCTTCTGTTTGCGTTCTCCTTTCCGCACGCTGGCTTCCATTACAGACAACGGCGCCGGCCGGCTGGCCTCTCTTCTTGGAATACGTGTTAAATAATTAGACAAATTCTAGATTAAAACCAGATTATAAATCATGACAATCTCAAGTACTAGCTAGATTAAGCATATTTCGTATACTAGCATGCTTCAACGCCATGTTGCAAAGTACTCCAAGAAGATTAGACGATACGAACGACGATATTGGATCACGAGAGATATACCTTCTGATTGTAGATGTAGTCGCTGGTGGTGGTGAAGCCGATGGTGGTGGTGATGGCGTGAGATTGAGGTCGTCGAGCGTGAGGTAGAGGTCGTCGATGAGCGAAGGAGGAAGTTCTCGGAGCAGCTGACGACGGATACGCCGAGATGTAGCGCCGCCTGACTTGGACAAAAGACGAGTCGCACAGACAGCGCTTCTCAAAAACGGGCTGGAGAAGCTACGGCGACGGTGTAATAGCGAGAAGAGGCAAAAACCCTAGCTCAATTAGATGTGTTTTGGCGTGGCTGATAGTCTGCTTATATAGTCCTGTCCAACCGGGAGAAGCTACAGCGACGGTGCAACAGCGAGAAGAGGCAAAAACCATAGCTCAACTAGATGCGTTTTGGCGTGGTCAATAGTCTGCTTATATAGTCCTGTCCAACCGACCTCGTGTACCAATCTCAAAAGGAGAGGAGCCGGATTTCAGCAGACCATTGACATAGGTGCCGTGTACCCGTGTCTTTCGCCCCGCGAGGGGCGCAAGTGCGCGCATGTGGGCTTCTCTTTCTCCTTCTCACAGTAGTCTTGAAAAAGTGGAGAGGACTCCCATATTTAAGTATCCCTTCACATCTACCAATTAAGGTGGGACTATTGAGTTTCCCATGTCTCCTTTTTGCACACATGAATGGATATTTTGAGATTTATTAGGAATTTCTGAATTTGTTGTTGGGCCAAGCCCATATAAATTCCAACAGTACGACAACAGGATCCCTGGTCCCTGCTACTGCGTGTATTCATTGCCTAAAACTGTTGTTTATTCTCAGTTCGTTGCTGTCAAGATTACAAGTATCTTTGGCGACGGTCTGAATACATCAATCAATCAAGTTTCTCAAATAACAACACGTACGGTTGATTGATCAAACCATGCAAGTTGGTCTTGCAGGGGCAGTTGGCGGCGCACTCCGGCGGCCAGCACAGGTTGTCCTTGCTACAGCAGAAGAGCGCCGTCAGATCATGGCGTTTAATTTCCGGAAAAAGTCTAAACCCCCCCTCCCCTCCCCCCAACTATTAACTTTGGTGCACTTTATACCCTGAACTATAAAATCAGGTATCTGAATTTTCAAAACCGGTGCAAATAACACCCCTGGAGTGGTTTTGGACGGTGGTTTTGCTACAGTAACATAGTTTTGTCTTTTTTTTTTTTTTTATTTTTAATGAATCTTTGAAAAATCATAGTAAATCACAGAAAAAATCATAAAATAGAAAATCTAATTTTATTGACTCCACATCAGTAGATCTACACAGTGAACATATAATATAGAATATTTTAGTACAAAGTTTTTGCTGTAATTTTAGACCTATATTTTTTGTAATTAAATAGAATAATTCATAACCATAATTTCTATGGTTAAATTATGGTGAAATTTTTTTGGTGACCTTATTATGATATCCTTGAACTGTAGTAAAAATTTTATAATTATTAGATCATATATAACTTAGTTATAGGTTTATACTTAGGTTTATGCTTGTTAAATATAAATAAATCTATAAATGATCTAATAATTATAAAATTTTTACTACAATTCAAGCATATCATAATAAGCTCACCATAAAAATTTCACCATAATTCGACCATAGAAATTATGGTTATGAATTATTCCATTTAATTACAAAAAATATAGGTCTAAAATTACAGCAAAAATTTTGTACTACAATATACTATATTATATATTCACTATGTAGATCTACTGATGTGGAGTCCAACAAAATTAGCTTTTCTATTTTATGATTTTTCTATGATTTACTATGATTTTTCAAAGATTCAGCCAAAATAAATAAAAAAGAAAAAGACAAAACCATGTTACTGTAGTAAAACCACCCTCCAAAACCGCCCCAGGGTGTTATTTTGCCGGTTTCTAAAGTTCAGGGTATATAATACCCGGTTTTGTAGTTCAGGGTGTAAAGTGCACCAACGTTAATAGTTGGTGGTGGTGTTGGGGGGGGGGGGGGTTAGACTTTTTCCTTTAATTTCCTGTTGTAGTGACATCCGTTGAGTACGTCATTGTCGCCATGAATGATCGCCTTGTTGTCGCCGACCGTTATCTTGCTCTTCCTGCCTACGTCAATGCTCTGACCTGAACATCGATCGCAAACAGACATGTAATCTTCTCAATGTCTAAGGAAAAGAAACAAATGAATCGACAAATATACAAACCAAAATATATGAAGTATGAACACTAGTAATGCTACTATATTATCTCTTCTGTCATGCGTATTATTATCTGTTAATCCACTCCCAACAGAGCTGCAAAAAGACGGCAAGGAGAGATTATATGGTTTATCCTTTGATATATACATACGTGATTTCTTATTTCTTATACTCCCTCCAGTTACAAGTATTGTTCTGTACATCGACGTGATCACTGATACAGTACTTTGACCACTAATTTATATTATGAAACATATTTAAATATAGCAAGGTTCGAATGAAAACTTCTTCTCAAGGAAAATCTAGCTATACCATTTTTAGAAATTAAATTGAATTATTACAAAATATACTGATGTTGAAAGTTGAAATATATATATGCAGCTGACTGCATGCAACGGAAACAACTATCTTATGTGACTCGAGAGATTTGTTTGTTCATGTCCGTGATGAGTTTGGATATTTATGATCTTATGGAGTCCAAAACTTTTGTAGTGTTGGTCCACTTGTATGATTAACTGCTTTTTACCCACACCCACGATGAGGGTTTTTAATTTACACGACATCAGCATAATTATCTTACTATAATGCCGCAGATGACCATTATCACTAACTAGATGAGCCTTAGGTATTGGAGGACACTAGTACACTACTGCTTTCTCAATAAGTAAAATGGAAAACCAAAAGCCTATTTTTTCCCATAACGGCAGAGCCGAATTTCATTACTCGAAAGCAATGAAATTACAAAAGTTTGCATTAACCAAAAACATGTATCAAGCCTAGCAGAAAGCCACGTTGGTATGAACACACAGGTTCACCCAACTAGCGCAAAACTAACCACGTAACCAAAAGCCTATTCATATTTACCTAGAGGACATATTATGAGGAAAGTGAAGTTCCATTTGGTGGTTTGCTAGGCTTGCCCAGTCTCTCACCATTTAATGATCATCTGAAATCAGTAAAAAACTAATTGGAAATGTAGGTGCAAAATCATCAATCATCAAGCAAAGTTGAAGTTTTGAAGTAGACAAGTAGGTCACCAGCGGCTAGGCCCCCAGCGCAGAGCCTGGACCCCCGACGCCGATGGTTGGAGGAAGATGCTCGCGCGCGACGACCACCGTCAGCCTGGTCATGGACCGTCCAAGCCAGCGGGGAACATGGCATACTGGCATGTCGACTCCCTGCCAATCTCCAAGGGCGCAGCCGCAACTGCCTCTCTTATATATAGTCACCGGGTGGCCACCTGCTGGCTTCCGCAGCGCTGCCTCCACTGCCGTGGATTCTGGCACGTAGCACGCGACTGCAAGCGACTCCAGACTGCTGCGGTTGCGTGCGGAAACGCAAAGGAAAATGGTGGGGCGGGGACGGCGTCCAGCGGGCGTCGTCGCTCTGTAAGGGAATGCCGGGAGCCCAACAGCCCTAGCATGATGTTCGGGTTGGAGGCATGCGGCACAGCACCCCCTGCTGGTCCGCTGACGGCCGCACCCAGGAGTCCCAGCAATGGTGAGTGTGAGCACCGTGGTTGCTCGTCGTTGTTTGTACTACTACATAAAATCTTTTGCAAGGTACTTCAAAATAGGTCTCGGAGACGGGCATAAATTGCAACTGCCTCGGTTATTGCCTACAATTAACCGAGACGGTCATTTTTCATTAACCGAGGCGGTTACAAACAACCACCTCGCAAAATCAATTAAATGAACCGAGACGGTAATTTTTCATTAACCGAGGCGGTTACAAACAACCACCGTGCGTAGGTGCAGCTGGCACGCAACGACGGGCCATGGATGGGCTCAGCAGGCCCATGAATAGGATCACCGGGCTTATCCACTATTTTTTCTTTTTTTTTGTTTTCTTTATTTGATTAATCGAGGTGGGCAATCCAACTGCAACGGTTAATCGAGACCATCTGTCGGAGGCGGACGAAAAGCCCGCCTCGGTTAATCACTTTCGACCGTCTCGGTTAAAATTGTTGAAGTAGTGTTGCTCTAGGACAAGATCTTCAGGCCATCGTGGTGGGCCTCATCCGCTGCCCAGTACGATGTGTTGATGCTCTGCGTGTCACTGCTCCCTAGGCTGCCACCCTTCCAGGCATGGCTGACGAGCCGGAGCTGCTGCAGCAGGATTCCAAGAGAGAATGGGATCCGATGGAGTTTGAATTTGAGTTGGCTGACCCCTTCTGCGCCGGAAGGAAGCAACTCCCTGCTCCGATGCTTTGGTCGTCTCCCAGCAGGATAGTGCTGGGCTAGCTCTGGCTGGCCTCCGGTTGGACGCCATTGACCAACCTGTTGGTGTCCCAACAAGTGCTTCTCCCAGGGCCCCACCTGCCGTGCCTTTGCCGAGCCCCTCGCCGCTGTTGCCGTGTCGCCTGTCTCCGCTCATCTCCCCGATGCGGAGATGCAGCCTGCTAGTGTCATTGCATTACCAGTTCCTATCTCTCCAAAGGCGTTGGAGTCGTATATTGAGTCGCGCATCTGCATGTCCACCCCTAAGCCTGTGCTGGACATCCCGCCTACTCTGCGTGTTGCCAAGAGACGGAAGGCGACCGCCATGACCTTTTCCCCACCACGGCGTAGTGTGCGCCTGGCAGCGAAAAGCGGGAGCCACACGTCCAGCCCTAAGGTGCAGGCGCAAAACATGATGATGTCGAAGTGGGGGTTGACTCAACAACCTTCACAGGATCCTGCCACAAGCATTGACACCTTCGACGAGTACCAGATATTGTATGGAGCCTCTCTGTCGGCATCGGCCGCCGGCCATTAGGGCGTTGTTCCCTGCTGGTGCGGGGCTGGACCAGCTGATGCTCGTCGAGGGGGTGGAGGAGTTTCTGTAGTCTGGCTCTCTGTGCTGTAGCTTGTTCGCTCTGTTTGTTGGTGCCTTTGCGCCTATCCATTGTTTTTTTCCTTCGTTTTTTTTCTTTCTGGTTTGGCTTCGGCTCTAGAAAACATTTGGTTACCTATGACCAGACCCGTTTGTTTGATTTGACTATGTTTGCCTACTCCCTGTTAATGAAATATGTGCCATATGACACGTTCGTGAAAAAAAGACAAGTAGACAAGGTATTCAGCTGCGAAAAATATTTAGTAAATAGAATTAAAGAGAACCTGTTCCTCTTGGTGAACATTTTTTTCTCTATTTCTCATGTGCGAAGACTAGCCAATGCCCGTGCGTTGCTGTGGGTGATAAAATAGATGATAAAAACTAATTAATCCAAGTTGCTCCCACAAGGGTCAAAACAATTTTGGCACCAATTATGGAGAGCTAAAGCAACACATTATTTATTAATTTGCATCACTGGAATAAGTGGAAATGAAACATTAGTCAAACTGTATAGCAGTTCACACCTTGCAGTCCAAGGCATGTATATATCAACAAAACGCAACCTTGTCGAAATCCACCAAAATGAACATCAATCAAACACTATGATGGTTCACGGCACCGCTCTGCAGCAGCAACAATAGCACTAATCAGCGTTCCACGAAACGCACCCTTCTCGAGCTTCTGAACCTCGACTATGGTAGTCCTTGCTAGACAAATGACCTGATCTTTCAGTCGCCCTGGATGTTTTCCTGTCTGTCTCACCATGGCTGCAGCACCACGACACGAACTATGTATTTACTCCATTCTGCTCGACCGCCAGATGCTGTGGTTCTGAGAGCAGCATCCAACTCAGCCACTGATCAGATGCTGATCTTGTATCCATGCTTCTCATTCATCATAGGAGTCAAGAGGCCGGTGGCAGACAGCCTGTGGGTAGACATGTTTGCTCCGCCTGTCAAAGCACAAAGGATAGGACATGAAAATTACACTATGTTATCAATTGGTCGAGTGTCCCATATACAGATAGATGGTGATATGAAGAATCTTGGTGAAACAAAATTGAGTACAACAAATGCTCACAAGCATGTTTATCAAGATACAAATACAAACACCAATTCTAAGCATAAGCTAAGCAATTAGAAGCAATCATCTTCTTTTCCCCAAATCCCTAACCATAACCCTGAATAAATAAATAAAAAAGAGGAGAGAAGGAGATCCTCACCTCGTGGTTCGTGGAGCCGGCCGTTGTTGGGGCCTGCGTCGTGCGAACAGGCCTCCGTGCTGGTTCGCCGTGGCCGTGGTGTTCATGCGGTTCGCTGTGGCCACCGTGGTTGTGGAAGGCGGCAGGAGAGGAGCTAGCCACCGGGCGGCCGGGGCCAGGGCGTCAGGAGCAGGCTCAATCTCTGGTTCTGGTCGATGGGGCAGCAACCGGAGGATAACGTTAGGTTTGCGGCTACGGAGGGGGCGGGCAGGAGAGGATGGGAGCCGGCGGAGTGCGGACAGCGTGAGAGTAGAGTGGATGGCAGCGCCCAGCTGGGCACGAGATGCGAGAGCAAGAGAGCGGAGGGAGCAAGGGAGACGCGAGCTGTGCGCTGGGACCTAGGGCCGACCGCCTGCAAGGAGGGTCCACCTATCGGCGTGGCACGCCGGGCGAGCGGCTGGGCGAAGTCTCTGTGGACGATTCTGGAGGCACTTTGAAGTGCTGTCGATGTCCCTTGTTTTCTCTTCGACCGGACCGGCGGTCTGACCGATAAAAGACTGAACCGGAGCCCCGACCGGTCCGGTCCGCCTAAAAGATCGATATGCAACTGAACCGGTAATAAACCATTGAACCAACGGTTTTTTATGAAAAACCGGTGAAAAACTGCTTATAAAGCCGGTGGTCAGACCGCTGGAGCTGGTGACATCACGTGGCAGAGACTCGTCACGTGGTAAGAGGAGGAGGAAATAGTGAAAAAAGATAGTGAAAGAAGGGGGCAAAAGCGTGAGGGAAGGGAATCGAACCCCCTATCTCAATGTTTTATTGGAGCAGCAGCAGGTGTTGGTGTCTACGAAATATATCGTGATCTATTTCGACCGATCAAACCGTGAACCGGGGCGTTCACCGATTCGATCTCCGGTTCGGTCCTAATAACTTGGCTTAGGGGTAGAGACATGCACCGTTATTGGACAATAGGCCACCCTAATCCTTAACTCTAATCTATAGAGATCTTTATTTTCAGTGAAATGTACTGTGCGTTCGATTTCCTCTCATATTTTCTTGTTCATCCACATCTATAGAGGTCTTTGTTTTCAGTGAAATGTAATGTGCACCCGATTTTCTCTCACATCTATAGAGTTCTTTGTTTTTCGGTGAGATCTATAGAGATTTTTTTTTTTCGGTGAAATGTAGCGTGTGTCCGATTTCCTCTCACATTTCCCTCTTCATCCACAGTGAATCGATGCTGGACACGCATGCAGCCCACCCCTCCGGATTCCCTCCACGATTCTTCTGCTGCCGCCGCCGCATGCCACTCATGCCCTGCGCCCACCACCGCGACCCCCGCGACCCCTGCCGATGAACTCCACTGTTCACGGCCACTTGCGCCCCTTTCGCGCCGTGGCGCTCCCCGTGGCCCCCGAGAAGCCCGTCCCTCGTCGTCACGCCATGGCCTTAGATCAGCGAGAGCCCGTGTCGCCTCCTCTTCTTCCTCCGCGTCACTTCTCCGCCTCTTCCAGTACCGCCACCGTCGCTCACGGTGTCCCTAGCACCACCGCTGCCTAACACCGGCACCCTTTTTTGTCCCAAGCGCCGACGCTCCCTAGCACCGGGCGCCGCTGCCCGCCCTCCACTACGCGGCCCCTCCTCATTGGCTTCACGGTGAACCCACGGTGCTAGATCTATCAACACAACGGCGAGATTGTCGGCGGGGCGCGTGTCGGACCCGGTGAGGCCGGGCGGTCCGAGATGGTGCTCTGCATGTACGGCTTCTCCTCCAACGTCACCGCCCTCCGTGTACGCGGCTCCTCACTTTGTCTCTTCCTCCTTCAACGGAAATCTTGACGTCTTCTTTTTACTGATCCTAAGAGATCTCTTTCTTGGCGTGTTGTCTACAGTTCGTGTGGCCGTCGCAGCACCCGACACAGTCCCTCGCTGTGTGCAAGGCAGCCGCCGGATTCAAGTCGCTCGGTGCCAGGGGTGGAGCTATAGTCAGCTCACTGGGTGCGGCCGCACCCACAAAAATTTTAAAAAACAGTGTAAAGAGCTGAATTTTCACCATATATGCACCCACAAATTGAAAATCCCTACACCCACAGAGGCAAGTGCACCCCCTCAGATTTACTTTAGCTCCGCCACTCGGTGGCATCGACAGCAACGTCAATCTTGCGTAGAGCATGCTCAGCCTCCCGTCATGGGGAAAGTAATCCGGCAACACTGTCAACCGTGCGTACAGCTTGCTCAGCCTCTGGGTCTGTTTGGTTCTCCATCTATCTGTAGCCTGGCTAGCTTTCTAAGCCAGGGCATCCGAAGCCTGGCTAGCGCTATGCAGGATCCACTTGTTTGGTTGCAAAAATTGTTTGGGTGCACTCACCTCGTCTTTACAAAGGTGAGCTTACCTCAACTTGCTATCCTTTGAGCATTTCGTCGAACAGGTGAAAGACGTGCATAGCAACGAGTTCTCCCCCATGGCACGTGGCGAGGATAGCTTCTTCAATCCTGAACTAACTCCCTAGATTGCAATCGCTCCATCCTGAACTCGTTCTCCAGATTGCAATTGTGGCTACCAGGTCCCGAATCCTCCAAAGCCTTGTAGCCAACCTGGTTGGGAGGCGACACAGCAGCAGCAACCATGTTCGGGAGCCATGATTGGGTGCCGACGCAGCAGCAGCAACCATGTTTAGAAGCCATGGTTGGGAGCCCAAGTAGCAGAAACAACTTACACCGGCACCTAGATCACCTGTAGCTACAGCGACAGCGGTGGCGGGGAACTGAAGAATCCCTTTGCTTGCGTGCTCCCTGCGCTCCGCTCCCTGGCCTCGTACTCGACCGTGGTGGTCGCCTCTGCTCCTTGCACAGTCACAACGGTCGTCAAGCCCACTCGAGCATGCACCGTTGGCAGCCGTCGTCCCCCGCTCGAGCACCGGGAGGTGATGCGAATGGAACACCGGGTGCTGGCCAAGCCAGGCTTGCTGGAAACGACCGCTCTCCACGTTCCGGCTAGCCAGGCTAGGAGCTGGTTGGTGGCTTGGTGAAGCCTGGCTAAGAGATCAAAACAGTCAACCAAACAACTTCGAGGTGGCTATTTTGAGCCTGGCCAGAGCTTAGCCATCCAACCAAACGGCCCTATATATCTTTCGGTTGTTCCATGGCTATATTAACCACGTTTTTCTACCCCCTAGAGCCAGCAGATCCATGTCGTACATGTTATGGGGCCTTTCGTGTTTGCTATAAGCTAATCTGCACATATTGTTCCATACTGCCTATGTTCATTCCTATCTGTTTTCTAAGCATTGCATATTTGCTAATACAGTCACTCTGTTTTTTTATCAGATTTGTCAAACCCAAAAAATAAATGTTGCAGCAACTGTAGAAGCCCATACCATCCATAATCGTCACATGTTGGAGGATTCATAAGTCAGAAGCATTGAACCATTCCTACCCATAGGTCTGCTCTATTAGCGTTGCTTTTTGTACCTGGGTTTTAGTCATGCCTTCTAAAATTAGCAGTCCCTTTTATTCATCCGACTTCTAATTCACATCACAGTTTCTTTCTCCTGCTCTTCTTTGCATAAACTTCTATGGATGAGCGCTACCTCATTCTAGTGATACCCTTCCTATGAGGTGGCTTATAGATCCACCCGATGTGTTATGATGGCCATGCCATCACCGTCAAGGTACAATCTTTGTCATTTTGTTTTCAAGAAGTTATAGATATAGTTTGAATGTCTTTTGTCAGATAGTTGAACATATATTTGATGGATAATAATTTTAGACTCATTCAACCAGTTGTGCGCACCTTTCTTCATCTGTAGTGCTGTCTGAACTGATTTCAGTTTTGCCTACTCAAAAGTGATAACATCCTCATCATAGCTAAAGTGAAAACAAAAAACAGGGTATGCATTCTATATCAAATAAATGTGTAGTTCTCAAAGGACATGCATCCCCTGATACAATGGAGCCGTAGTGAATGGAACCATTGGCTTCCGGCTACACATTCCATTCTTTTTGGGGGTAAACATTCAGTTTTGTCAGATAGTTGAACACATATTTCATTCACCTAATGTCTATTTTCTGGCTAAACATCACTTCCATAGTAACCAGTGGTGTGTACTATTTCAAAATATGATAGATGTCTTTTTTGGGGTTATGACAATGATGGATACCTGTCACATAATATGTATGGAGTTCTTTGATCTAATTTTTTAAGGGGATTTTTGTTTCCATACAGATTCGAGATAACAACAACAACAACAACAAAGCCTTTTATACCAAGCAAGTTGGGGTAGGCTAGAGATGAAACCCAAGAGAGACGGGAAACTGGAAGACACAAAAGGGCCCACGACAGAAAGAGGTCACGGTTTAGGCACGTTGATTGCCAGTCTCCAAGCGCTCCTGTCCAAAACTAAATCCTTGGAGATATTCTACTCCTTAAGGTCTCTCTTAACTCGACTCGTCCCTAAGTCAGTTTAGGTCGACCTCTACCGCTCTTTACGTTATCAGCCCGCTTGTAACCCCACTACGCACCGGGCGCCTCGGGGAGGCCTCCGCCGGACATGTCCAAACCACCTCAATCGGTGTTGAATCAATTTCTCCTCCATTGGTGCCACCCCCACCCTATCCCGAATATCGCCGTTCCGAATTCTATCCCTCCCTGGTGTGCCCCGCAAAAACCAACGCAACATACGCATCTCGCCACACTCAATTGCTGGACATGTCGCCTTTTTGATTAATTTTCCTAGGTTTGTTGAACCAGCTCCATGTTTGTGTTAATGAGGCACTATTCAAGAAAACCTTAATAGGAAATGCTGTATAACCTGACTAAAAAAATGTTTCCATGCATTTCTCAATACTGTTACAGTCCTTACAATGTGGTCCATATTATGTTTTGATCAGGTTGGGAATTCTAGAATTATGGTACTAAAATTTACATCGTCTTGAATCATCGGCATGCATGATTTTTGAGTTCACATTGCATTCATCCTCACGTTGCACCCATCATTGGCGACCGATCTTTTCAACCTTCCAAGAAACTTCAGGTCCTCAGCGTCGTTTTCATCTCTCCGTCTGGCCATTTTCCCTTATATGCATTGGAAGTATGAAACTCCGCTCCCCTAAACTCTCTATATGGCCACCTGATATGTTGCTGCTGTCAACAAGAATATGCACATTTGGTTTATGATTCTTGATCCCCTTCACATGACTTGCTTCATGGGATGTGACAACGTCAAACAGCTGCTAAGCAATTATGTTAATTATTACATTATTCTATAGTTGTTCCACTTCTGAGGTGTGCCTTCGCAATGCGGCCAATAATGGTAGTGGATATAAGTGAAAGTAGACCATATGTACCTCCTCATTTTGTTTCACATTGCCGAAGTTACCTTAACTTCCTATGAATGGCCCTTTTATTTATCTTTGCTTCAGAAGTGGTACTATTTTTCTTCTGTTTATCTTTGCTTCACGTAGAGCAAAGCAGTGAGTTTCTGTAACCTGCCGTTCAAGGGAAATTTACGTGCTTGGTCAGATCTTGGTTGTATTTGCATTGTTACATGACAGTTCAATTTGCACACCACCTCATATATGCTTAGTTGACTACATGTTTTGGTTCCAAATCATTACTTCTCCATACATGTTGCACCATACAGTAAATTCTCTATTTCACTCACAATATCTGTGATAGCTTTCCTTTTTTTACTCGCAGATCTGTTGTCTACAAGCAAAGAATGGTGCTGGCCATATTGCGTATGATCAAAATGCCCTCTGAATTCTGATGTTTCACCTACTTTAAACAGAAAGAATAGTGCTTCTTTTGTATCTATAGATAATATGTTCATAGGCGATTTTGACTTTTTGAAACTTACATTTAAACGATAAGACTATATTTTGGAATGTACTGTGACCTGTAATTGGTATTTGAATTACAGAAATATATATTTATATGTTAACTGTTATGATGCTCCTTACATGAACTGTTGAGCCTTCCAAGATTGCCCAGTTATATGTGTATTCCCTGCGGCATTTGCCGCGGGTTCCTGCTAGTTTTGTAGAACCTATTGTGATGATTTGGATGGTCAGCTGTTGGCGACAGTGTTGGAGCTTTGAATAGGCGGGCTGCGCTATGTATAGGTATTGTGTTACACACCCGCTACAGTTTAGTGTAGCCTATTATATTAGCCTCAACTATAAATCCAACAAGTTTCATCTGTCTTAAGTCAACCCACCTCATGTTCTACCACAATAAAAAAAGGTAAGTTATAAATACATTCCATAATGTCTCTAATGGAGAGCTTATATGATATCAAAAATATTACTGTTCTTTTCTGTAAATTTGGTCAAACTTAGGATGGACTGGGACAAATGAAAACACACTATATTCAGGACGGATTGGAGGGAGTATATGACATACGAAATATGAAAGTTGTTGACCTTCTAAACTAAAGTTATTTGGCAAGTTAACTGCTACAGGGGGTCTATGTGGTATTAGAAAGTTCTCTTATATTAAGATGTGGTATTAGAAAGTTCTCTTATATTAAGACAATGTGGGAAGATTTCTTCTTTACTGTCTTGTGTTTAAATGTTGATCTCTTATGAGTTGGATTTAAATTTAATATTCATTTCATTGATTATTGTTTAACTAATGCTGCTGTCCTTTGTCAGGAGCGCTACTAGAGAACTCCCTACAACCCATTCAGACAAATTCCTAGAGCCCCCCGAAGGACGTCTTCAACTCCTGGTGCTGCCGATATATCACATTCTTGAGCCAGCGAGGTGATACTTCATCATTGCCTCGAACGGAGTCCTCCATCAGAGGAGGATTTGCAACCCCACTTCTGAACAAAATATGACCAATATGTCTCCCAGAATGCGGTAGGTGTGATTCAAGTCATCTAAGCTAATTTTTTTTCTCTAGAAGTTACTGTGGTTATTGACAGTTGAACAAATAAACATCAACATTCTATTAGCAATACATCAACAAGAACATGAGTTATAAAACGATCATTGTCTGTAATTTAGTATGCTTCCATCATCTTGTGCAGCTGTGCCTACTGCTTTTCTCTTTGGCCACAGGAAGATGTTAAGCGTGTTAATGTGGGGTCTGTTTTTCATTCACCGTTTTTTACTTATATTCCTTCTATATGTTTTAGGAATTGGCGCAAGCTTAGCTGATCGTTTTCACTGCATTTTTATGCCGGTTTTTTTTTTCAGCAAAAAAAGACTTGCGCTTCATTATATTAAGAGAGAGGTTTATGTTACAAAACTGGCGGTTCAGTAACAGGGGTAAGAATAATGATTTAAGGCACACCCGTTCGCGGCTGATACCCGCCCAAGAGTACATCTATGCTGACTACTCGCGAATTAAACAACTAAGCTTCCGCACTCTGGCCTCGATCCGTCGTCCGCCATACGCTTGATGGTATGTAGTAGCTCGTCTTGCCGGGGTCGCCGCGTTCCGAAAGCATCTGGCGTTTCTCTCTTTCCAAATCTCCCACGCGGTGATCGTGAATAGGGAGTCATCACCTCGCCTCTTGTCCCCGTGCAAACGTTGTCGCCAATGTTCCCACCACTCAAGCATGGTACCTCTGCCCCCGATCTGCGACGCGTCTGCTCCAAGTACCGCGAGTATGGTTCACCAGATTTGACGTGAATAGGAGCACGAGGTGAGGATGTGGTCGACTGACTCAGGTTCCTGGTCACATAAGTAGCAGGTGTCATGTGCCTCTAGGCCTTGCTGATGTCTTCTGTCCGCAGTCCAGTGCCACTTCCGAATTGCGAGCCATAGGAAGATCTTGACCTTTAGAGGTGCCCAGGTCTTCAATACTCTCGAGCAGCCAGGGATTGGATGTGAGGTCATGTGCAGTGCTCGATGGCCCGACTTGGAGGAGTATGATCCATCGGGGGGTCCATTTCCGGACGAGGCGGTCCTCCCCCGTTGGTAAGTTGGACCTCGAGAGACTAGGTCCCAAACGGCGAGGTACTCGCGTATTGCAGCCACGGATATTCCTCCCGAGATCTGTCGGACCCAGGCTCTCTTTGGAACCCCGTCGGCTACCCTCGTTGAGGCCATGTTCCGTTTGCTGTTGAATGTGACTAGCAAAGCCGCAGTGTCCGTGATTGCCTAGCCGTTGAGCCATCATCCTGTCTAGAAAGCAGTGGACCTTCCGTTGCCGATAACTGTGTATATGGACATGTTGAAGAAGTCCTGGACCTCCTTGGTGGTGGAGAGTGGTAGCTCGGCCCACGCTCTCGATTCATCTGTGTGCCGCAACCAGAGCCATCTGCACTCAAGGCGATGCCGGACAGGTGTAGGTCCGGGATGCCCAGGCCTCTGATGTCTGTCGGCTGGCACACCACCGGCCATGCCACCATGCATTTCCCTCATACGGATGCGTCAGCCCCAGTCCAAAGGAATCTGCGGCATATGGCATCGATCTCCTCTCTTGCCCAAGCCGGGAGCCCGTCGGCGATAGCGGCGTAGATCGAGATTGCCACTAGCACCGATTTGATCCAGATGAGGCATCCACTTTTCGCCATCAGTGGCCCGTGGCATGGCGGTAGCCTAGTAGCGATCGAGTCGATGATTGCCTGGATGCGGGCCTTAGGTACCCTTTCTCGTACTCAGGGGTAGGCCAAGATAGATGATCGGGAACTCAGAACTCTGACATCCGAGGATCTCCTGCATTTGTGGCATGTATTCTTCTGCCCCGCATGTAACACCCCGGGTGTTAGTCACTAACTTAGCAACGAAATTAGACTTAAGCTATACATGTTGAGTAGTGGTAATGAACTTTCTTTCATGTGTCCCACATCATTATCCATCTATAGTGATCCCTGGAAAAGTTTCACGAAGTTTGGAATCAAAAAGCCACATGAAATGATAAGCTTTATCCTTGCTTGAAAGGCCTTATCAAGTGCATGAGTATATCGTGATTCAATCAAGTCATGCAACCTTGCTCAAATAACTCTACATTAACTCTACAACAAAAGTCATAAAGGGTTCATATTGAGCAAGTGCCCGGAAAATACTTCTATATGATGATTAACTCATTTTGACCTCTAGCGCACTTTTGTTTGACCGTTTACAAAGTGCAGCTTAGAAAGTTTGCATGGCTGTGCACCCTTAATTAAAGTTGTAGAGAATTTTATAAGGAACAAACTTTGTTTAAGGACCAAGCCATGAAAATGTGAGCAACATGCTCAAAAAGGGCCATTATGTCAGCCTTCAGCTGCTGTTTTTCCAGATTCAAAAATATTCTAAGTCTGAAATCAAGGTCAACAAGATTGACGTCTCGCGTTCTCCAATTTTGGTTAAGCAACTTCAGTTGGACCCAAAATAGACGTTGTAGGTAATTACTTGAGAAAGAGCATGCCAAAAGATGGAATTATTTCGGCTCAGTTTGATAAGGTTTTGACATCCATTTGTGACTGTTATCAACACATTGGCAGTGCTGTTTTGGACCTTAATTATCTACTGATCTGGACGCCTAATATGTGTGCATCCTTAATAAAGTTTGTAGAGCATCAGTTGGGGAGCAAAAATTGTTTTGGGCTCATGGCCAGATTCGGATCCGGGCAGGCCCATAAACAGCCCACACCGAGCCCACATCGACACCCGCCAGCTGCCTGACCAAGTGCCACAAAAGAGCGACGCGTGGTGACCACGCGGCCTCCATGCGCGAGCAGCGCGCCCCGCCTTCCTCCACGCGCCCCTGCTCTTTCTGATGCGGACAGCAAGCTCCCCACTCGCCTCTCCACTCCCTCAGACGCTCCCCTCGCCCTCCCTTGCCCTCCCTTGCCGTAGCCATGAGAGCAGAGCGCGAACGCCGCCATTGCCGGTGGACAAAGCTCCATAGCCGCGCCCGTTCTTCCTCCTCCAGCGTCCCTTCGCCCTAATCGAGTTAAGCATCACCTTCTCTGGCTCGTGCCGCACCCCGTGCTCTTCTCCTCCGCTCGATTCCGCCGCCGGAGCGGCTCGTTGCCATCGCCACCGCCATGGACACCCCTGCGGAGCTCGGGATGCCGCTGTTCCTGCTGCTCTGCGTCTCCTCCCTTCCCGCGAGCACCGTCACCTTCTTCGCCTCCTCCTCCTCCACCCGTTGCGCCTCGTTGCTGACTGCCATCGGCGTCGGAGCACCTCGCCGCCGGTTTTCCGTTCAGCCATGGCCGCCTCCTCCCGTGGCCGGGTCACCTAGGGCCGTCGCGGGGCAAGCTGCGGCCGCTCTCGGGTGCGCTCTGGCCCCTGGGTGCCGCGCCGCCCTTCCTCTGGCGCTGCCGGCCGCCGGTTGGCCGGAGCCGACCAACCTTCATGGCCTCCTCTGCTTCCTGCGACTAGAGAGAAGAAGAAGGATCTCAGGTTCGAATTGAAGGAAGTCCAGGGGTTTTCTGCAGAATCTATGACTCAGTTGAATAGTTTCGCACAGTGCCGTTTCTCTTTTTATGTTTTCCTTCATTCATTTTCTAGCTGAAATTTTGGAAAATCATAACAATTCATATAAAAATCGTAAAATAGCAAATGAAGATGTTTTGGAATCCTTGTGAGTAGATCTGTCTATTAGTATAATAATATTGTATGTTTTAGTAGAAAGTTTATGAGATAAAAATAGGTCTTTGCTATCTAGGGTTTGCTCTTTCTAAATTCGTATCTCAAGTTATATTGCTCCATTTGATGTGAAATTTTTGTGGTATGCTACTGGTGATATGTATGTGCTGTGGTAAAAATTTCATAGTCATTAGATGCAGTATGATTGAGTTATTAATTTATCTTGCTTGATGTCTTGGGATCGGGTTTAATTGATTAATAATTTAAATAAAAATATAAAAATAGAAAATATGGTTCCACTGCCTTTCTATGATGTTGTTGTGACTTATAGATGCTTAACATGGCCATGTATTTAATGAAAGTGTGGAGTTTTAGATTTAAGTTGCTCTCACATGCTTAATAGCAATTAAGATTTGTCTTTTTCATGGAGGTTTCTGTACTTATCAAAATACTATGAAATTTGAATAGTAGGAATTTGAGAATATATGTGAGCTACTGTAATTGTCTTAGAATTTACTATACACTTGTGATATATATTCCTTATATGCTCCTTATTCCAGCTAGTTAGTTAAATAAATAGAAAAGTGTATGATAATAATTTATTTGAGCATGGTCATCATGTTTTCTAGTGTTTATTTAATATATGTTAACTATTGGTAACTTTGTTTATGTCCAATTTGATGTTTGCAACATAAGTGAAATATTATTTGCTCTATTTATCAATTCTAGAGCTTTCTGGACAGGTTTTGGCACTTTGATGATTGTACCTTGTAAATGATATTTTCTAGAAAACTTGTGAATACAAAAGTTGTAGATTATTCATGTATCTAGTTTCTGTTAAAATTTGGTGGCATTTGGCCTTATGGTTTAGAAACTACAACTATGCAAGTTTAGATAACAGTTTTAGTTGCTCTCTGTCTTGTCAGGACCTGATTCTGTATATATGTGATTTCGACCTGTTAAACTTGTGAATCATACTTTGATGATTAAAGATGAATTGTAGGAAATTTTATAAGCTTTCCAGATTATCTTGTTACAATTCATTTGAAGTTGTAGAACTCTAGATATGATTTATTTACTTAGCTACTACATGTATGTCCAGAATTTAAGTGATTCTAGTTCTAGTTGTTTGCTTTGCTTGTTGCTAAGTGTAACTCATGTCTTTATTGATGGTTAAATAATATACCTGAGAGCTTATGATATTATTGTCATGTTTCATATGTTTGTTATCTTTATATTTGGCATGATTGTGAATAGCTTGCTCTCTAATGTGCTCATGTTAGCTAGTATGACTTTATTCTTGTTTTGCTTTCTGTATGTGATGTTTTGTCTATTGCACTTCTATGTGTTTATACATATGCATTACGCATGTCATCTAGGTACGCTAGATGAACTACGTGAAGGGACGAGATGTTAGAGTCGAACCCAAAAGATGGTGCAAAGCTAACTTGACTGACTTTGGATCATATTCGAGGCAAGCCCCTCGGAGCATTCTAAGCCTCCCACCTTTGATAAAATGCAATTGAGTACCTTATGTTGTTTATTGCATTAAGTATAGGAGTTGATTGGAAATACTTGCTGCATAAGTATCCTATTCTTGTCCAAGTATATATTATACCCTGAATCCTATGTCCCAGGCTAGGACCGATACAAATGCTTAGCCATGCTCGGACCGGTAGAAGTCGGGTGATTTCACGTCACCCGCGAGCTATAGGTTGTTACTCTCTGAGTCACGGATGGCTATATGTGCTTTTCGTGGAAATGAACCATGTGTTAAATTAAAAAGAAGACCGGGCGGGGACGGTGGACCTGTCTCGAAGTCGCTTAAGGACTAAAGCGTTATGCGCACTTGGCCATGTTGAGCGTAGCCCAACACATAGTTGGCCGGACCGGAGTGTCGACCGTGAAGCCGAGTAGCTCAACTCAAAAACGGGAACACGGGCGGCGGTTGGGCAATTCGGCGGAAGCGGCATACTAGACCAAGGGCAAGCATGTATAACTGATCCCGGCGGCGTCCTTGGGTTAACATGGCTTGAACATCCACGGCTACCGACGTTCCGGTCTTGCCGGCCGATAACCGGCCAGCGCCTGAGTTGTACCAAGGGGTAACCTAAGGCGACCCTAGCTAGGTGCATGCGGGTGTGTGTTAAGGAATACCCCACGAGCTCGGTTGGAATCGATTCGAATCGCCGTCTCTCCTGGATAGTGAGAACTTGACCAAGCATCCAGCACCGTAGAATTTACTAAATGATGATGGTTCTAATAATGATGATGATAATGATGATAGCTGTACTAAACTGGCTATGGTTATTAATATTTGTATATAATCAAGTGATTGCTTAATACAGTGCTAATCTAGATGAAAGGTTGATTAATAATAATCTGCTACTAGTATAATAAAATACTTCTCTAATATGACATGCTTTTATGCAAAATGTTGTCAAAAATAGCCCCACCTATATAAAAGCCTTGCATACTTCTTGGTTTCATTTTATTTTACGGTTTATGATGGGTAAGTCTAGGCTAAGTACATTCTCGTACTCGGGCTTTATTCCCACTTGTTGCGGGTTGTGATGTATCACGACTCTTTTGCAAGAATTGGATAGCTCCTACCATAGTGGTGGAGTATGATCATGGGGCATGATCCTTCCTAAGTATCTTATCTCTAATGCTTTTATTGGATTGACCTTGAATACTTGGCATGTATATGATGTTAACTTCAAATTATTTTGTTTTTCGCTACTTTTAAACTTATGTTGTAATAATTATTTTGCACTCGATGTATATTGAACTATTTGTAAATAAAGATGTAACATTTGGCTTGTTTTGTTGAATCAGTAGATCTTGGCTTATATGTTGGTTGGTTTGAAGTCCTTCGTGATTTCGGTGGACTACCGGGATTATATGGGCTCAAAAGTGTGAAAATTTAGTCACTTCATTGTTTTTGTACTTGTGC